>PGOM01000041.1:84872-100148 GCA_002921335.1 Paratrypanosoma confusum | reverse complement strand
GTGTTTTAGTTCTGAGTTGTCGCGGTGCTGCTGTAATAGCGGTGTGACTTCTGTGGATGGATGCTGCGGTACTGCGTTTATGTTGGCGGTGTTTGCGGTGCTTGCTTTGTTTTGGTCGGTTTTGTCGTGTTGTAGCGGTGGCTCTGTCGGAGCCGTGAAATTCGGTAGGGTTGGCTCGTTTGTTGTTGGAGTAATGAGATTGTGTTGTATAATGGTGAGGCGCGGCGATGAAGGGTCGTTGGAGGTTGTCTGTAGGTTCTCTTTGTATTGTTCGGAAAAGGTGGGGTTTGGATGTCTTGGCGGTGGGGACGGTGTCGGACTGCGGCTGCTGGGTTGGTCATTTTTTCGGTTTGGTGCTGGTGGTGTAGGTGGGTGTGGATTTGTTCGCATAAACGTGGCATATATTTCAGTCGCTTGCCCTTGCTGAAGAAGGTAGTGTTGTAGGCGGCTGTTGGATTCATGTAAAACGCATTGCTCGAGGAGATGGTGTGTACTGGATGGAGTTGGCACTGCGGCGTCGTTCTGAGTGTCGATGTTGACGTTGTGGTGGCCGCTTGAGGCAGCAGAGGATCGCAGCTGCTCCACTTCGTCGGTGAGCTCCTTGATGGTTTGTCGAAGAGTGGCGACCTGCTCGCGGTGGCGGGTGGTGTCGTTGAGCGACGCTGTCGTGGCGTCGCGCAACTCCTGGCGGAGGCGCTGCGAGGTGTGCTGTTGATGCCGCAACTCGTCGGTCAGCTCCTCAGTTTCTCGCTGCGCGCGGGTGAGGGACCGCTGGAGGGCAGCCTGCTCGTCCTCCAGCCGCTCTATCGTTTCTCGGAGGTCCTTGGCGATTTCCTTGTACTGCTCTCTGCACTGCGTCAGCTGGCATTGCAGATCCGCGTTGGCGTTCGCGATCTCCTCATGGGCAGCGTGATGGGCGTCCTCCTTCTCTTGCAGGAGCCGCCGCAGCTCGTCGATGGTGGCCTGCAGGTCGTCCCGCCCAGGCGGCGCGGCGTCGGCGTCGGCGTCGCCGAGTGGCGGTGTGTCGGACTCGGTCGTCTCATCGCTGCCAGCGCGCGGGGGGCGGTGCCGCGGTTCCTCGTGGCGGTCGCACAGAGTTCTACGCACGTTGTCCAGCTCCACCTTCGCCGCAGTGAGACTCTCAGAGGTGAGCCTCAGCTCGCCAAGGAGCAACTCACGCTCCTCCTCCAGGCCCCGTACCGTATGCTGCATCTGTCGCTCGCGCAACTCTTGCTCGTCACATCGGCTCGTCACCTCCTGTGTGCGCGCCGCCGCCGTCTCCACCAGGCCCATGAGCGCCTGGGAGAGGGTGACGAGGGGCTGGTCCGCAGCCTGCGGTGGCTGATCCACCCGCATAGCCAACTCGCAGGCGCGGTGTGCCGCCCTGCCAAGCGTGCGCTGCACCGCCACAGCACTTTCCACGAGCTCGACCACCGCCTTCCGTGGCGAGGGGACGCCTTCCATGGGTGAAGGGCTCACCGGGTCGTCGTGCATAAGGCGCCGTAGCTCCTGCAACTTCTCCGCAAGCTCCTCCACACGCAGGCGCTCGGTGGCAGCCTCGTCCTCCTTTGCTCGCAACGCTGCTCGCAAGGGCTCCACCTCGTCGTGCATTGCTGCTTTCTGCTTCTTCGAGCCAGCCATGACGCCCACGCGGAAGATGACGTGCTTCCCCCACATGTCGACCAAATCGGCGATCCCGGCGTTAGCATTCGCAACAACTCTCGCACGCCTCGCTTGCTCCTCGGCGAGCAGCATCCCCCGACGCAGCGCTGCCATATCCACGGCGGCACGCCTGGAGGCCTGATCAAGATGTACGATTCTCCGCTGCCAGTCTTCAATATGCAGCTTTGACATGGAGCAATCGCGCTCGTTCTGCTCCACTCTCCGTGTTGAGGCTTCAGCAGCTGCCTCCAGCCGCGCGGCGTGCACCTTCGCGTCCTGCAGACTCGCGTGAAGAGATACGCTCTCTTTCTGCGCGACGTCTCGCGCTGCCCGCTCACTCCGCACTTCAGCCAACAGGAGGTCTTTTTCTGCCCGGGTGTACTCGACATCCTTAAGCAGCGCCGTCACTTTACGCGTGTGCTCGGTATCTTTCAGACGGAGCTCGGCGAGCAACTCTGACTTCTCACGTGCTACTGTTACAAAAGTTCGCTGCATGTCGCGCATCTGGCGCTCAAGTTGGTTGATCTGAAACAGCAGCTCAGTGGAGGATCCGTGCGCGTCCCTCGGGCTGTGCTCATGAGCCATTACCGGAGAGGCCAACCTATTCGCCTCGTGCTGAATGTCGCGCAAGGCGCTCTCGAGCTGATTGATCTGCCCCATGATGGCTTCGTCGCCATCGACCGCAGTGGGTAGACGCTTACCCACTCTGCCCGTCATCGGTCGCGGGGTACCGGGCGGTGGAATGCTCCGTGGTGTAGAGCTTGCAGACCACAGTGGTACCGCATAATTCTCTTGGCCGTCGGGAGTCTCCCTCCGACGTGGAGCCGCGGCGATTTCCTTCTGAAGTAGTCGGTTGTTCAGAGAGACCTGGGCGAGCGCATGCAGCACCTGCTGGTGATGACTATCCACCAATTCGATCTCCCGCAGCAGCGACCCTCGAAGAAGCTTAGCTTCCTTTGCCGTAAAAGCGTCATCTAGCTGGTCGGCCGCGCCACGCAGCCGCTGTATATCTATTTCAAGTAGATCTGAAAATTGCCAATCTGCTCGTGAAGGCAGCTTTCCCCAGGCCGGGGTCAGCTCCGCGTCCCTGGCCCCGCTCATGCAGGACATCACTAACTCACCGACACTGTCACTCAGTGACCTGATCGCAGCGGCCACCCGTTCACGCCCGCCAGCCCCAGTGCTGAGCCCCACGCTCTCCGCTGCGCCGTGGCTTGAAGCTCCATGCTCCACAACGCTTTGAAGGGACTCCAGCTGAGCCGCTATATTTTCCAAGAACTGCTCGTCCGAGGAGGCTGGCCCTTCCTGCTGTCGCGCACGTACGATATCGTTATGTCTTCTAAGTGCACGCTGGAGACGCTGTCGCGGAGTCCCCGATTCCGCTGCCCCACGCTGCGATCGAGCACTTTCCATCGCTCCCGTGTCGCTTCCATGGAACCGCGGACGAGAGAAGCACGCACTGGGAAAGTTGCGGAGCTGCGGGACCACTGGGTTCCCAGCCGAGTCCCGTGCTGGGTTCATTTCACGCACTCCAAAGAAAATTTTCAGGGTTGTTTTCGGTGAGAAGCGAGGAAGATGAAAACGGAGATCGAGGCCTGGGGGAGCGATCGGCGTGGCCAGTCACCATCACCACCTCAGCAGCTGCAGCGCAGCAGCAGAGAACAACACGCCGTCAGGAGGATGTACGAGACCAGCCAAACTTTGCCGCTTGCGCCAGCAACGGCAGGGAGGGGGGAAAGGAAAGGGGAGAGGGAGGGAATTCGACAGACAGAGCGAAAGGAAAGCGGTCACCACTCACAGTGAGCGCCGGGAAAAGAATAATGAGGCCGAGCTGATTGTTCAGATGTAGCTGGTCAGTATCCCTGCGTATCCGTGCGGAAAGGGGGTAGAGGGGGCGGGGAGGTGACACAAAGCGGAGCGGCGGATGGCGAGCGGGAGGGCGGGGAGAAGGGCCCCGTGCCACAGTGCCAGCCACGATCCGCGTTGCACACTCCGATGACGTGCTACTTCTGGATCCAGTCGGCACCAGCGTGGACTCAGCACGGAGGGTAAAGGGGAGAAAGTGGGGCGGTAGGCTGGGAGGAGGGCAAGGGTCGTCGTGGCGACCACTGCGGGTGAGCAACGTCGGCGTGGAGAGATTCTTTGAAGCTAGCTATGGCCACGAAGAAGACGGCGGTTGTCGGCGGCAATCGCTCCCCGTGTGCCACGCGCCAGCTTCCTGGGCAACAGTCGATGGTAGCCCACGAGTGACGGCCCCGCAGCAAGCTGATTGTAGCAGCAGTAGCAGCGGCAGCGACGGAGTCGCGTCGGGCCCGCCTACCTCAAGGGCGCACCTACTCCAACAGTCAGCGCTGGTGGCCAGTGCTCACAGGGCAAAAGGGGGGGAGGGAGAGGTGGCCACTCCTCCCGTCCTTCACTACTACCACCACACCCACCCACCCCCCTTCTTTCCCCGCTATCCCTGTGGCACTGACGGCGATGGCGCCACCGCCGCCTTCTCCAGCTAGCCTGGTCCGGCGCTCCACTAGAGAAACAGCTTCCTGTAAAGAACACCATCGCCAAACTCCGCAAGTTCCTCCCCGCTAATCCACATGGTGGTGAACGCAGAGCTTTCAGCTGTGAGCGAAGCCCCCACCCACGCGCCTTCGTCGGAGTCCGCGACGTGAAGGCAGTTGGCATGGTCTGGGTGGTAGTACGTGGAGTCCGCCGCCTGCAGTTCGTGGAGAAGTCGAGGGGAGAAACCAGGCGCACGCGCTGTGCCACCGCAGAGCAGGTGTGGTATTGAAACCGCGCGCACCTCCGCATCGACCGCGTCTTTACTCTCCACCACAAGCTCCGTGATGCTTCTGGGCGCTGCTTCAGGCGCATGCTCCGTGCTGTGGTGAGTCCCAGCACCGGTGCGGTGGGTAGCAAACAGAACCTCGTAGGGTAGGGTGCACTGCGCGGCCGAAAGAAGCAGGGAAGTTCCATCCGGTAGGCAAACTCGCTCACTCCCGGCAGCATCGCCGGCAGCCGATGGAGTGCCGCCCACCCATCGTGGGCTAACAGTACAGACCTCACGTTTCAAGTCATTGATCACGTCTTCGACGGCAGCGGCCCTGCCAACGGCGCTAGCCATCGGCGAAAAGAGGGTGTGTTCTGTCGACACGGCCGTGGGCAGTAGGTTCATAAGGGCATTGCTAACGCTGTGCCCCGCGAGGGTGCTCGTGCGGATGCTGCTACGCAGTGCAAAGCCATCAACTACGGCAGCCGTCGTAGTAAGCGCGTGCCCTGCGTCAACGACTAGGGCAGAGGTTCGCCCGCAGGAAAACGTCCATGCGGTACTCGGTCGGCCAAAGTACACCGCTGACGTAACGTCACCGGCCTCTAGGATCGCGGTGGCTAGCGTTCGGACCACGTCGAAGCACTCAAGCCACGTCTCCGGCAGCACCAGCATCAAAGGATCCCGGCTGCGGCAGCGGAGCGACTCCCGTACCACTCGCCTCAAATAGCCGACATGCGCGTCGACGTCTCGACGTACCGCCTCAAGGCTCCATAGACGAGTAATCGTGTCGTCTGCCTGATCGCTGGCAGGTTTGCCAACCGCTGAGGCCAATATGTGGCATAGATCCAGCTCCTGCGGTGCCGTCGAGCTCGTTAGCGACGCGTACTGTCGAGTGCAGTGGACATCGCCAATGTAACCCGCACGGACCGTCCAGCCCACTTCGACAACCGCCATTGAGGACTTCGGAACCTCCCTGTGGTGGTACCAGCCGGTCCATGCGTATGAGGCGTTAAGTGGGCGTGCCATGTGATACTCGAAGAAGAATGCGAGCGCAGAAAAATCGAGCGCGGCCTTGGGCCCGCACCAACACACCCCGCGTCGCTTACAGCCAACCAAGCATCCGCCATACACACACACGCACACAGACACACACACACGTAGCTGATCGAGTCAGCCACAGCGACCACACGCTTCCGATACACCGCCATGCCTTTCCGCAGCAGAGATGAAGAAAGAGGAGAGCGGGCTGGGGTGGGGCGACTAAGCGCGGTACACTTCGGCGGCGAAACCGGCGTACTTGGCCGCCCTGGCGACCTCTTCACTTCGCAGGCGGGTATTGGTGGCGACAATCACAGATGCGTCGTCTGCATTCGAATGTACGGCATCCTCCGTTGTCAGTCGAATGTGGGGCAGGACGCTTCCACCCGGCCCATCGACTCTAACCCTCCACGGTTTCCCGTGACTGGCGTTGGCCGTATATGGCCCTGTGGAATTCGGTACCGACAGATCCGCCTCGCGGAGCCTCTCAGCGACCGCATTTTCAGCTGGTGGGGCTGCTTCACTCTGCGAGCGCTTCTGTCGATTGCGCAGCGGCGCACCCGTCTCAACATCGCTACACCGGTGCAGCACCGCGTCCTCATCCCGAACAAACTTGTAGCACGTGCTGCACTGCATGCAAGGCACATGGAAACGGATGTCTAAGCGGATATCCGCCGCGCACGATAAACAAAGGTCCATTTGGCACTCGCTGCAGTGAAGGAAGCGACTGTCGGGTGCGCTGGAGGGCTCTACAAGAGCGGGGGTAGCCGCTTCCCCAGTGGCAGTCACCCTCAGCTTCCGCGAGCGCTTTCCCTCCTTAGCCTTCTGCGGCTCAGCCCCACTCGCTAGCCAGTCAGTAAAACCACAAAAATCGCAGCTGATGCCCTCCACGTTACCGTACTCCGCTCGTTCCCGCATACTCAATGGGTGGCCTCCCCAGCACTGAAGGTATTCCGTGACTGGGTCATAAAGCGGGCACCCACACTGCAGTAGCGAGTGAACGTCCGCCCGTGTCATCTGCATCAGCTCCCGCTCCGGCGAGAGACTCGCTGATGTGGAACGCGTCAGCGAGATAAACCGGTTGAAATCGGCAGGCGAGGTGGTGAACACAGCCATCGCTGCGAGCTGCGGCGCACGGCGGTGGCTGAGTCGTCGTAAGTGCACCGGCTGCAGCTTGGTGGCGCGCTGCAGCACACATTCCCCGCTTGACTTGGTCGACCCATCGCTGGCACCCAACTGGTAAAGACGTGGCGGGGCAAGAGGCGGGTGCCGGCAGAAGGCTATAAATACGAGTTGATGGTGAGTAGGCAATGCACTGCCGCACGCGCAGCCTCCGGTCCCTGTAACCAGTAGGGGCGCTGAGAGAGAGAGGCCGCCTGTGCGTGCCAAGCAAGTCGTGGGCAGGAAAGGACGGAAGTCAAATACCTCTCTCTCCCTTCTCTCTCAGACACTCAAATACACACTCACTACACACACGCACACACACACATGAACGGAGAAAGAGGCGGGGAAACATAATAAAATGTAGGCGTACAATGTGGGCTGCTCGAATGCACAAAAGGGACCGACTCGATTCGCGTGGTGAAGCGAGGGGCAGAGGTGAGAGCCGCGGCGCTGCTTCCCTCACCTCGACATGCCCTGTGGTCCACACTGTTGTAGCCGAGCCGTGAAGTAGCATCGCGCCAAAGCTGTCACGAAAGCAAGAAGTTGGAAGGAGGCGAAAAAAAAAAACACACGTGGCCATTGGTTTGAGCTTTCGCGCACGTGCACTGGCACACACACGTTGTGCCATCAATATTTAGCGCATGCAACACCCTGTCGCCCCGGCAACAGCTGGAAGACTGGTAGTGAGTAGAGTGGGAGACCCGCCCTGCGGTTGGGAAGGAAAAGGGGAGAGAGGTGAGGCGGAGTGAAGGAAGCAGAGCCGCGTATCGGTAGACGGCACCTGTTCATTTATTCCGCCAGCTCATCACTTCCTGCTGACCCGGTGGCCCGCCTCCGGCGCCGCCATGCGCGCCTCAAACGTATACATAAGCGGTGCAGGCTCAACGCTGCCGCCCCCCACCGGCCTCCCTCTCTCCTACCTTCGCACCTGGACACCCCCAAGCGGCACCAAGGCAGTCGAGTAGGATGGCGATGACAGCCCACGCGTAACGACGTGGAACCATCACCTAAGCGGTGAAAGCCCGTGTGCCTTCTGGGAATCTGAATCGCGAGTCACAGAAAAAGGCAAAGGGGAGCCGTTGGTTGGGGTCGACTCCGTAGAGCCCTCGTGGAATACCCCACACGATTTACTTGCCCCAGGGATGGGCACACGCCGGCTGCGAAGTCGTGCCGCGGCTCCTGAAAATTTGGATCCGGCGGAAACTTCGCTTCCACTCGCCCCACTAAGCGTCGACGTGGAGGACTGAGCCCGCGGAGCAGCTAGCGGACTTGCGCTGTGGATCAACAGACTTCGCGACCGAGGAGAAGCAGCGTGCACAGATATTGTGCCCTTCGTTACGGTTGAAACCTCCGAGACGGGGCTGGGGGCGCAGCCACCCACTTTAAGCCGCCGAGCGGGTAGCAGCCCATCAATACCTCTGGCACCGCTCGGCTCCACGCTCCACTGCGAGATGGGAGAGCTCGCACCAGATAACTGCAACGCCGGCAGCTGAAGTGGTAAATCCTTTGTTCTCTCACGGCCCCCGTTCGAAGTGGAGGCATTCGATGCAGACGGCCGCAGCCCCTTGCTGGAGCTGCGGCTTCTGCCCCGCAAGGCACTTTCGTTGTCTTCGCCAGCATCACCTAAGGATAAAAACGAGTTGCCCAGGGGACCGTGGGACACATGCACGCTATCCATATCTTCCCCACGCCACCGTAGTGCTGGGACATCAGTGTCGTTCTTTGCGAGCCAAGATGTGATCATGGCGTTCGGTGTACTACTTCCCGCAGTCAAGCATGTGCTGGCGTACTCCGATGCGATACGCTCGTCCCGCTCCATCCCACCATCGTGAGGTACCGCATTCTGCTCCTTCTGCGGCGATCCCTCCGAGAGCGCTGCCCCCTCCTCCATGACATACTTCCTGAAAGTCGTGGTTTGACCGATCCGAAGGTACACCTGCCACTTGTGCAGGTCGCGCTCCACCACCTTTTCCTCCACGCGCAGCTTCTTCAGCTCGTAGTTCTCCAGCGGCGCAAAGAACCACTGGACAGGTACGTGAGCAGCTACAGACGACTCATACGACGGAGGTGAGCGAGATGGGGCGCTTGCCACCGCTCTTCTGCCATTTGGCTTCGTGGGCAGATCTCGTAGTTTCGGCTCCACTTTGGTAAAGGCGGCATTGGTCTCTGTGACGAGTTCGCCGACAAACACAAAAAGGTGCATTGGCTGCTCGAGAGGGACCTCCGCATCTGAGTTGAAACTTGATCGAGCGCTCACCAGCACGTAATTGCCCACGCGTAGGCGCTGTGGGATCGGCGGCGGCGCACTGTCCATTCGACCCTCGTGGCTGCCACTACCGCGCGCCCGGCGGGGACGGATTGTCCCACCACCACGAGGAAGTGCGGTAGCAGAATGAGGGAACGGCACTAGCCCACAGCGGGTGAAGGAAAACCCACAGTTGCTCACCGAAAAATGCACCTTGCAGTGTGGGCTAGCTGTGTCTGCCGCTGGCGCGCCCGCCGGGGTGTTTTTGAGTGGATACGGGCCAGCGGCGATGGTTGTGATCAGGAGTGAGTGGGAGAGCTGCTGCTGTGTGCAATGCACGCCGATTTCACACCGCACAAGCAGTGGCTCATGAGCACGCGCGCCTCCATCCAGCGCTGTGGCACATGCACATACCCGGCCATTCCACCGCCGCAAGCCCATGCAACTAGGCGAATTAGCTCCCCACACCCACATCTGCGCCGGCACACGTGCACACACAGACACTGCAGCCCCCGGCCACTCGTGGAACTCTGAGCGCACGACGGATGGGCAGCCTCACACTCACGTATGCACACGGGAACGGAAGAGTACAGAAGTCTTTTCGCTTCGAAAAGTCGCACAGTCGGGGCATGGAGAGAGAAGGGGGCTAATGAGCGTGGGGGTGGGAGTGCGCACCCTTACGGACTGCAGCACTTGCTCCGCCTCCGGCCGATCACGAAAAAGCACGTGAAAGCGAGGTTGGGACAGGGTGGAAAGAAAAGGGGGAGCTGGGGGACGCAAGCGAAAGGGGAAGTGAAAACCACGAGGGCGGCGTGGGAGGGGCCCTCCGCCCTCTGCCGCCCTTCTGTCGCCTCTCTCTCATACCACCACGTGGGTTCGGACCGCTTGAAGTGGTGGGTGGGAGGATGAGGGTGCCCCGCGGGCTCGCTGAGCACGTGGGGAAATGGAGAAGTGAAGGGACAGGGGCGGTGGAGGGGCAGTCGGGGAGGGAGGTGGGAAGGGGTAGGGAAGGAAGGTCATGAGCTTCCTGGGCATTGCCTCCTCCCTCCCCTCCGCGACTCGTCATAGGCTGTGCAGGGGAAGTGGCTCAGCACCGCAGTACTAATGGAGCTCCGCTTTCACTGCTGCCACGACGGCCTTGGCGTACTTCTTCGCGTCCTCCACGGGGATCTTGCTCTTGAGAACGATCCGCAGGGAAGGGGTCGCCTTGATCTTCTCTTCGAAGTTAAACAGGTTGCGCATAATGAGGATATGCTGCTGCTGCTGCATCCGGCCCACGATGCGCTCTAGCGCATCGTCAATCTCCTCGGTCTTGGTGGCCAGCGCAAAGGCCTTGCTCGGGCGCAGGATCACGACAGGCGAGGCGTTTTCAGCGCACGGGACGAGGTTCAGCTTCGTGTCGTTGATGCCAGACTCCACCATCGCCTCACGAAACGCCTTAGATACCGCAAGAATGTTTGCGACGTACGACTTGTCCTCGGTGAGTAGACCCAGACTGGCCGACGCGGCCGATGTCATGTACGGCGGCAGCGAGGCGGAAAACACGTACGCGGCTGCCGAGAGGCGCTGATGGTCGATCATGTGCTGCTTTCCCGCGCAGAACCCCCCCACCGCCCCCAGCGACGTGCTCAAGCTAGCCACGTAAATCTCGATCTTATCCAGCCCCACGTCGAAGAACTCCGGGGTGCCTCGGCCGGACGCCCCAAGCACGCCAAAGCCGAACGAGTCGTCGAGGATAATGCGGAACTTGTGCTTCTCGCATAGCTCAGCGATCCTGGGAAGGTCGCACAGATCCCCAGTATTGCGGAAGAGGCCTTCGGTGACAACAAACCGTCGGGACAGCTTTTTCTGCCGCGTCTCCTTGTCCACGACCTCCTTCATCAGCTTCTCCAGGTCCGCCATGTCGTTGTGGCGGTAGTATGTGGCGTTCGCGCGTGACAGCGACACGCCCTCCTGCACGGACAGGCTCACGCTGTCATCCACAACTAGGTAGTCGCCGCGTGACGCATAGCACGAGATCAGCGTCGAAATCGTGGCGAAGGAGAAGCTGTAGATGATCACATCGTCTACGTTGAGAAACTTGGCCAGGTCCTCCTCAAGATCTAGGTGAGGCTTGACGGTACCGTAGAAGCCGCGGGGGCCGCAGCTGCCCACGCCATACGCGTTCACCGCGGCACGTGCAACGGACACCACAGTCTGGTTGGTGGAGAACGAGTGGAAGTCGTACGTCGCCAGGTCCGTGCACAGCGCCGCCTGGTCCTTGAAATACGTGCCGCCCTTCACCGTCACGTGGTACCCGCTGCGGCTCTCCACTTCCAGCGTTCCAAGCGCGCTCGGGACGCCGGTGTTGGCCCCCGGTGGCGACGTCGCGTTGAACAGCTCTGACTCGAACTCCGCAATGCGCCTCTCCTGCACATCCGCCGGTGGAAGCTTCACGGCATCCGCCTTCGCCTTCAGCCGCTTGCTTTTCTTGGAAAACAGCAGCAGGTACGCTAATGACGCCGCAAACGCTAGCTCCAGGACGATGTGGAACGGGTGCGTCAGCACCTGGTCCGCCAGAGTAGAAGTGGCGACCCCCATGTCAGACCTTTCCTCCCCAGCACCGCACACCGTAGCGGAGATACCGATGGTCGATCGCCCCACTCACACGCCGCACGTCAACAGCACTGAGCACACACACTCACACACACCCACACACACGCACGCCGCTACCCTTAGATCTGTCGTAGCTGAGCACTAACCTTCGCCCACCCCCCAGCCCACGTGCGAGTGCGCGAGTGAATCCGTTTGAGAGCGCCCGATTAGCTGTGGCAACACACCCCACCACGTCACCGGCTTCCCCCCTCCAACCCTCCGTGCCACACCACACTGCTTTCGACAAGCCCGCAAGAGAGAGCCTCCACCGCAGCTGCAGGAAAGTCATCGTGACACCACAGTCCTGCAGCCCACCGCACACGTCACACAGTGCAGCACCACGCCGCTACAGCTCTCGAGCTGTCCTTCTCTCTCTTTCTCTATCATCAACCCCTCTCTAAGTCAGATGACTGGACCCATGCTAACCGCCACCCGTGGCGTGTGTAGTAACCCGAGGTGTGCAGCCAAGACTGGTCATTTGGGTCTCTGCAGGGAGGGCGCCCCACGCAGCAGCGCAAACGACGGATAAGAAAGCGTACGCGTGCGGTGGATCACCAGCCAACGTATAAAGTAGCGCTGAAGAAGTCTATCTATATGACTGTGCTCGAGCCGCAACGAGAAAATTAGGCGAAGTAGCCAGCTCTGCCATCGCGCGAAGCAGCGGCGCGCCACGCGCCACAGTGCATTGTGTGCTATCTGCCGCAGCCGGCGATGAACGCCGGCGTAGCGCTGCCACCGCTGCAGCTGTCGCCGGCAAAGGCGTCTAAATTGCTGCTGCTCAAGGTCCCGGGCTGCCGTGAGGCGCAGCGTATGAGCGGCCCAAAGCTGGAGGTGTACGCGCGCAACGTTCCGAAGGGCGTTGCGCTGCATTCGCCTCATCTGCCTGAGCTGGGCCGAGCGAAGCCTCCGCCGGCACCAGACATGGTAGTAAATGTACACGAGCCGCAGGCCGTTGACACTCTCGAGCCTCCTGGCACACCTCCGCTGCGCCACGCGGGTATCGGTAACATGCTTCCACCATTCCATCGAACGGCGTGCCAGGTCCCGGTTGGCACTGGCAACAATAGGACGTAGTGCTGCCACAGCTCTGCACCGCCACCGCTTGTGGTGTAGAAACCACATCCAGTAACGCAGGTAGCGACGGCCGAGCACGGCAGCGCACCTACTTCGAACGCGCTGAAGTTTCAGGATCGCACGCTGCCGGTGAGTGTAAAGAAACCACGAGAGCAGCGTCCCCCGGCAAAGCTCCACTTCAGAGGAGCGACCGATAATGGCAACCGCCTGGAGCGCCTGCTGCCGGGTGGCATACCGCTTCCACCGTCGAAATACCTGGGACAACCCAGTGAACTCCTCCCTCATCCTCTGAACCGCCATACGACCAGCGATGAGGGACGCGCGAGACGGAGCAGGCTGTGCACGGCCACTTTTAGCAGAGTGAACAACTGTTCGACTGGGGGTAGCACCGGTTTCCACGACGTGCGTGTGGTGGCACACCACGATCCTTGTTTTCAGCGGAGTAGAGTGCTCCGCAGTGATTGGCCTGTCAAGGGCTGGCGAGACTACCGCAGTTGCACCTTCTGGAACTTGATTTGTCCGCAACGGACCAGGAGATGGCACCGACGCAGTGTCCTCGTTCACTCTCCGGCCCTCCTTCAGGAGGTGCAACTGGCGCAACATCTCATTCGGGTTGACCGCTCTAAGAGGCAGTGTTATCTTCCCCGTCTCCGCGCGCGCTGCGGGCCTCGTCCCACCAGCATTTTCAGCCGATTCCATCGGGTCGATGATCCGCGTGACAGATGATGTGCGGGCGGGCCGGGGCAGAAGTGCTGCCTCACCCCATCTCCTCGATCGCATTGGTGCGTAAATTTCGCCTGGGGGGGCTCTGGTACCACCGCTAGTGACGCTGCACAGGGCAGCTTGTCGTGGCTTGGGAATGAGAGGAGAGATGGGAGTGAGGAGAAGCTACCCGAGAACAAGCACGCGTGGCAACACCGTAGGAGAAACGTCGAGGCAGTGGCGTGTGGCGCAGACCACGATCCCCCGCAGAGAAGGACGCTACATAGCAATCACCATGTGGCGAACCAAGCTGCAGCTTCCCAACCCCAGACTCCCGAGGAGGCGACCGTTACCAGGTGCAGAATACAGCCGAGCTACGTTGAATGAGAAAGGTCCGCCGGTCAAAACAAGGCGCTGGCCTGCCTGAAAAGCGCCATGAACTTCAGTTTTTCCGGGACTTTCGCTTCATAGAAGGCAGCTTGCCTTCAAGGGCCCGCAGTACGGCCGCGGCATCGGAGCAATAGTCCGTATCAGGGAGCGGGGACATAGGATCGTAAGACACGCACCCACCGTTCACAATGGGCAGTGCATCCTGAAGAGAGATCGGCTCACCCAGCCTCGGCGAGAGATCACCACGTGGCCGAGTGCCAGATCGTGTTGCCTCTGCACTGTCCAAAAAGCGGATGAAGTTTCGGCTGTCATCGACGTAGTCCCGCAGCTCTCCGCGCACCCGCGATAATGCTTCTGTTGTACCCTCGTCATTCTGTGGCTGTGCGCTGCCACTTCCCTGGGAGGTCGGGGTGACCTCCAGCATCCTCGCCAGTACCCCAAGGTGATGAACATAGCACAGCACGTAGTAACCAAGCGGATTCGGCGCGCTGGAAAGAGACTGTGCAGCCAAGGCATGAAGACACTTGAGGTCCTCTGGGTGGCCCACTGCGGCGTTTCCGTACTTCCGCGTGCAGTTCAGGGATTTCTGCGGTCGCCTTCGCTTGACGGCCCCCGTCGTGCCAGACACGCCCTGCGACTCGCGCAGCTCACCCGAGAGGCCACACACATGTGAAGAGTCAGCCACGCCGCACTGCGACTCACCGTGGCTCTCATCAGGTGGGGAGATGTTTACAAAGTTGTCTAAGAAAAATTGGGATAGCTGTTCGGAGAGCCACGTGCGAGCCTTGGTCTCATAGGTCCCATGCGAATCGACGTGCGCCGCACGCAGTGCCGGATGGGTGCGAAGGTACTCCGTCAGTCGGGCAACCGCGCCCCCCCTCTCGAGGCGAGCAATGAGGTTGTTGAGGTACGGGCACGTCAGCCACAGCAGCGTGGGCCCGATCGTCGCAGTCCGGCCATTGCGCCCACTCTTTCCTGCTGTGGTGCACAGTACCACCGCCTCTCTGTGAGCGGCACAGGTAGCCATCACCCCGTCGGCGATCCGGTACCTGCGAATGTCCGCAGCACGCTCAAAGGCGCTGGGGGTGCTCCCCTCCGCCTCCCGTGGGGTGGACGACGTGCATGGCGCGGCGGGGACGGATGTCATCGGTCCGTTGCTTCGCCACACACACACGCACACACACACACACACTCAGACACACGGATCAGTGGCGCCCTTCTCAATGTATTGGGCCACGCTACACAGAGTGTCGGGTGTGGCCAGAACAACCTCTTGCGGCGGGGGCAGCCATCTTCGTGGAGCTCTGCACTAGAGAAGGTAGACAGTAGGACCTACCTGCAAGGGTCGCGGTGTGGACACCCTACGCCCGCCAGAAGCGGGCCTCCGGAGCCTCCTTGCAAGGAACTGTATGGTACGTCCCTGAAATCCACACCTACGTCGGGGAGCTAAGGCGATGGGGCGGGAAAGGATGGGGAAGGGTGGATGGGGATGAAGAGGCAGAGGGGAGATTAAGTGTCTCTGAGCGAAGCAGCCACTGTACATTCACACCTGCCCATACACATCCGGCGGACCAGGAAGAAAGAGAGCAATGGGGGGGGGGGG
>PGOM01000041.1:44063-63254 GCA_002921335.1 Paratrypanosoma confusum | reverse complement strand
GGGGGAAGAGTCAGCCACAACGCCTATTCACCCACTTCCTTTTGCGATCCACCACCCTCTGCTCACGCAGCAGCCCCAATGGTTTACACTGGCACCTTCGTCGTGCAACGGTTGGAAGAGAAAGAAGAGGGGGAAGAAGAAGGTGGTGGGGGGGATCGGCTGCGGACCGGTGAGTCTTAAGTCCCTCAGCACGAGGCGCCGAAGTTTTCGTGCTGTGGCGCCCCCTACCCCGCCTCGCACACAACGCCAGCGCCCGCTGCACTCGTGTGCGTCGATGGCAGGCAGCAGGGGCTTCCCCGCTCCTTCCTCCCCTTATTGCCACCAGCAGCATCATCGGCACCAACAACGCAGAGATGGGGGGGGTGGAAATCGCTGGTTATGCAGGGTAGGCAAGAAGGCGGCTGAACGGCGCACCCGTGAGCTGGGAGGGCCTCATCTGCTTTTCTCCGCTGGGGCTGCATCAGGCCCTGGATGTGGCTCGCCCGCTGGATCCTCTTGCAACGCAGGCGACACCGGCTGGTACGACCCGTCCTCCACGGACTCCACAATAGCAGCCACGTCCTGGTCGTCGGAGGCGCAGAAGCGCACGGCAACAAGCATCACCAGCCCCATCAGTACAAGCGTAACGCACGTAAAGACGGCCGTCATGGTCTCCGTGGACATCCAGCTCCGGCTGTGACTGGTTCCGGTCACGTCGTGCGTGCACTTGCTCACATTGCTCCAGCTGCTGTGAAGCATCGCGCAGACGCTCAGCGCCCGGCACCAGCTGTCACATGTCCCCGAGGGATACACATTTGGCGTGTCTACACCGCCACCGTGAAGGATGCGGTATTGTTCCCACCGTGTGTCGTTAGTGAACAGCTGCGCAATGTTCCGGTTAAGTGACACCGCATCTCCGAGCGGCTCCCCGAACGTATCCTCCACGTCCAGGCCCTTGGCCCATTCCCCGGTGTCCTGCAGCCACCACTGCGTCATGCCGAGGAGGCGGTACGTTCCGGGCTCCACCCGCGCTCGAAAAAACGACGGGTAGTTACCGTACACCCGAGTAGTTGCCGGCACCACCATCATTGGGACCCCCACGGCGAGGTCACTCTGGATGGAAAACATGTGCGTGTGGCCGTAAAACTGAAACGACACGATATCCGCGTTCGCTCGGAGGAGCTCGCTGTACGCCTTCAGGAACTTGGGCAGCCAGTAGACCTCGGACTCGGCCTTCAGGGCACCGGCGTGCTGCACGTCGAACACGTTCAGTGACGGTGGGATGTGTCCCACGATGATAACCCGCTCGCCTTCCCCTCGCGCGCCCTGTAGCTGCTCGCTCAGGAACTGCAGCTGGCCGCATGGGTCCGTTTCCGACTCCAGTAGCGGCGGACGCAAGCGGTACGTCCACAGCAACGTGTGCAGCACGAGAATCCGCAGACCGGCGCCTTCCCCGTTGCCCTTGGCCACACGTCGAGCGAAAAACCCGCACCTCCCCATCATGGGTGCCTCGTCTTCCGTGATTAGCCCCCGCGCAAGCGCGATATCCTTCTGAACCTGAAGCGTCTTCGAGGATAAGTTAGAAACGTCAAAGTAGTAATTCGGAAACATGTCATTGTTTCCCAGACACCCGGCGAACGTGGGTGGTGCGAAATCTGCGGTCGCATCGATTCGCGCCATGTGCTCCGCGAGGATATCAAAAGACTCGTTCACCGCATCCTCGCCAAGCTCGTTGAATCCGTGGCGTAGCCAGTCACCAGTCATCAGCGTGTACGACGCAGGTGGAAGAGATGCAGAGCCCGGGGCGGCCCCGTTCACGGCATCGCACAGCGTGTCCATCAACCGAAGCGGAGCGTCACACCCCTGTTCGCCCAAGGCACGCGCCTGAACGTTCGTGCAGGTGCCGTAGCCCTTCGCCTCGCCATAGTGGATATCGAAGTGAACGTCCGATATGAGGTTAAAGCTCAGATAGGCCTCGCCGCTCTGAGCCGCCACTACTTCTACTAGCGCAAAGGCGAGGAGCAGTGCAACTGCGCCCCCCGCCGTCACCATTGCCATCACTGCCCTTCGGCACTTACCGATCACCACGAGAGAGGTGGATGGAAAAGGACGCGGGGTCGGAGCCCGTGGAACGAGGCGCGGGCACCGCCGCTGCGGGCAGAAAATGGGGCGGATATGCGGTCGGGCGATACCCTAGCGTCGCCCAGTTCACTGCGGGTGGCAGTACTCCACACGTCCTAGGAGAGAAGGAGGGAGGAGAAAGAGAGAGAGGAAGGTTATGCTACGTGACGACCGCGGGAAGTGCTCGCGCCCTGCGGGGTAGCGGTATCGAGTGGGTCTGTACCCGTGTGGCCAGGGAGTGGGGCCGGGGCGCAGCGGCCACGAGAAGACGGCGGAGCATGGTGGTCCAGGTGCCCGCGCGGGGGCTGCGGAGCGCCCCGCCGCCGTGGAGCGGAGTGGAGCCAACGCAACGGGCGGAGTCGCATGGCCCACCCCGGCCAACCCCAGCCCACCCCGCCTCTGCTCCTCCCAGCCGCCGCCACCGCCACCCGCCGGAGCGCCACCCCACGCGGAGCAGGCACCTGTACGCGCTCACTCGTAGCCGCCGACATGTGCGTGTGTCTGTGTGTGTGTGTGTATGTGCGAGACTGGACTAGCGACACGATACAGCACCTCGCACCCGTCCCTCCTCCTCCTCCTCGCCCGCTCCCCCCGGCCACGCCTCCCTCCTCACACGCGCCCATGCACCGCTGAGCCGCGCGCCCCATCTGCTCCCACCACCACCCCCACCTTCCTCATGCGCACGTTCAAACGGAAGGAACCGTGTGCGGGTGGGCGGAAGCGGGAGTGGATGGCTCACGTCACGAGTGAATCGATAGATAAAGCAGCATACACACACATACACACCTCCCACACCTGCCCCGACACCGACACGGGTGGTCGATCTACGGTTGAGGCCACCGCATGCAGTGCTCACTGGGTGCAGAGCACAGCTAGGCCCATTCCCTCCACCCACCCTACCCCCTTCACAGACGCGCGATCCCATAGCGGGGTAGGGTCGCGACGTATTCGCATGACCAGCTAGAATGGTGCGTGTGCCGTATCTGCCTTCGGCTGCGGCTACCGCTTCGCCGCCACCTTGGACATGTATAGCGCGAGCAGGCTGCGGAGGTCAGCCACTTCGCGTTTCAGCAGGCCACACTCCGCCTCGCGCTCGGAAACGCGCTTCTTCGCCTGCAGCAGCTGCTCACGCAGTTCGCAGTTCTCCGCCTCGGAGGGAGACCGCAGCACGGGTGCGTTTGGGATAGCAAGGTGTCGCAGCTCTAGGCGCTCCAGCGCTACCTCCAGTCGGTGGATCCGCTTTCGCTGTGCATGAACCACCTGGCGCAGCTCGGCCGCCTCGCCCTCCGCGTTCCTCCTTGAGGCACCGACATCCTGAATCGTCTGCTGCGCTGCGGCGTATGCAGCCCTCAGCTCCTCGAGCTCCACCACCAACGGCGCTGTTGGATCCGGAAGAGCCCCCACCGTGGACGCAATTGTAAGGCGTGCCGTCGACAGCGCGGAGGTGCTGGCTGCCACGCCCTGGCGATCCTCCCCGTTTCCCCCCACGGTAGCGTCCGGTGCCGTGAGGCTACACTGAGTCTCTTTCTCCGCCGTATCCGTCTTGCGCCTCAGCGTCGCGTACAGCCCGCGCATCTCATCAGTCATCGAAGTCACTTCTCTCTCGAGCCGCTCCGCTCGCGCAGTTTGGGCTTGGGCCTCGGCCTCGTGAAACCCAGCCGCCTCCGTCGATGCTCGCAGTTCGGCCAGCAGCTGATCCACCCTCTGCTGCACCTCGGCCTTCTCCAACTCTGCGCGGCGCTGCTCGTCCTCTAGACGCTTCGTCAACTGAAGTGTGGTAACCTCATGATGGCCCTTGACTCGCATCAACTCCATAGAGAACTCGTTCTTAGCGTTTGCCGCACGCAGCCGCATATCATCCAGGTGAATACGCATGCCCCGAAGCTCCAGGTCGCACTGCCAGCGCACCTCCCCGTACTTCTGCACTAGTTGAGAATTCTCCGTCTGCAGCTTTTCCACCTGCTTGGTGTGCGCGTCGATAGATTGAAAAGCGTCCTGAAGTTTCTCCTCCATCTTCTCCAGCTGGGCGCGCAGTGAATCGTTAGTAGCAGTCAGCTCGGGAATCAAAGCCTCTACCGCCTGCAACTGAGTGCGCTCACGCTCCCGGTGGTACTCTTGCTCCTGGGCGCGGATTGCCTCGATCTCCGCCTCCCGAAGCCGTTGATGTCGTGCGACGGTGTCCGCCGCCTCCGCGGCAGCGGCCTGCGCGATTTCCATCGCGCGTTCCGCCTCCTCGCTCCACCGCTTCTCGTTCTCCAGCCGCATCAACCGCCGGTGGGACTCAAAATCTTTGGTGTGCTGCCGCTCATCGTCCTCGAGCCGCCCCTGCAGACGCTTGTACTCCAGGTCCATCAACCTCATCTCCTCCTCTCGAAGGTGGCCCCGCGACACAAGGCTGTGCCCTTCAGCCATGTCGATAATCCACTGAGGGGGCTGCAGCGGGGACGACTGCACCGGAACCACTGCCATGGCCATTGCCCCTGACGCGCCCCCAGCCCCTGGCACGTCAGTGCTAGAGGACTCTGCATGGCGCTGCACGGCAACCTCGAGCCTCCTCGTTGGGTCCGCATTGGCAGAAGGCACCGGTTCGTGCGGTGCAGCTGTTGACGGTGGAGCCGGGACTGAGGCTGTGGACAGTAGCCCGTGGGGGGCGTGGTTCGTATGGCCGTTTGAGGACTGCGGCACGGCCAGCATCGCCTCCTCGTCGTCGCCTGGAGCACATGGCGGAGCTGGTGGGTCCCGCACCAGACCGTTTGTTTCCTCCCCCGCTGCAGTGTGAGCAGACTGCACTGGGCTCGGCGACGGCTGCTGCGCAACGGCATGCTCCTCTTTCTGCCAGGCCGCCACTTCCCCTCTTGGGGCGGTAGCCTCGTTTTCCATCGTGTTGGGTGTGACGCAGGGATTGTCCTCAGTCTCCATGCCGTTGGCAGGGAAGAGGCAGCAGCTGACAGCCTCGGGTGCATCTCCCCCCACCGCCTGAGACTCACTGGGCCGCTTGTGACCGGCCACCTCTACCGTCGAGCTGACAGACGTGTCAGGGGACACGACGCAGTCGTCCGGGGGCGCGGCCCCACACTTCTCAGCTACTGCATCGATCACCGCGGCGTCGGACTTCCCCGCATGCTCGGCTAGAGGTGCCTCAACAGTGGCGCCGCTGATGCCCGTGTGTCTCAGTAGCCCCTCCTCTCCGCTAGCTCGCGCCGCCTGGCAAGCGTTGGATGGCTTACAATCCATCCACATGGCCCTCGCACGCTCCAATAAGCTCTCCACCTCTACCGTGCCACGCGGCTCGGGACCCATCTGGCATAGCAAAAGTACCAGCAGCCACGATTCACTGCCACGATGAACCTCGACTATTTTCCTTACTGTGGATACTCGGGGTGAATCGTAGTGAAGAAACAGAACCGTTGCCCGGAGCAGCGCTTCCTCGGTACTGATCACTGCACCCACCGGTTCCTCGCCATATTGGCTGGTTAGTGTAGCGAGGAGTGCATGACGGTCTGCCTCCGACCCATCTACTCTCGCATCACAGCATCGTAACTCTGCAGGGCAGTACTGCGCGTACATGGCGTGAACGCGATCGCGGAGCGTCAGGGGGCGGGGACCGTACTCCTGAACCAACTTTTCAAGAAGCGCCGCTTCGCTGACTCGCCACTCCGCCAGCAGGCCCTCCATCTGATCCACAAGCCGCGGATTATACTGGCTACCATAGGCTTGAACAACCTCCTGCAATGCATTACTTGTGAGCGGAGGTGGCCCGTAGCGAATACTTAGGTCAAGAAGTAGGTGCCATTCCCTCCCGCTCCACTCCGCCATCGCCTCCCTCGGCGACGCGTTGAATTCAGCCACCTGGTACCGTTCGAAGATGCCGGTAACTGCCTCCCACATCGATAGAAGCGGCGGCAGTCGACTTAGCGTCTCCCCAGAGACCAGGTTGGTGTAGCGCCACTGCCCAGCAGACACGTTATACTGCGGCAGCCAGCAGTGCAGCCGTGTGACGCGCAGGGGAATGCCCCGAGGCTCGTAAAAAGCAGCATCTCCATTCTGCGGGTCCTGGGTCAGTGTGTATACCGTGCCCTCAACATCAACGACTTCAGGGGCTTGTGGGCGCGACTCGCTCCGCGGCCCAAAGGTGCCCTCCGCACTAGCTGCAGTAGAATGTGCTTCGCCTGCATCACCAGGCTGCGCACTGCTATTGGCCCGCTCCGTGCCCACCAAATCCGGCAGATCCCATGTCTTTGCCTTACTGACCACGTTAACGTAAAATTCTCGGCCACTCCTCGGGTCATATTTCACCAGGTACGTATGCTCCAGGTTATCAGCCTGCGACTCGGGCACCAGGCACTGCCTCCCTTGAATCTCGCGCACGATGTACTGCGTCGCACCAGCGAGGCGCGGAGCGACATCGGTGACCGTGGGCATCACGTCAGCAGCGCTCACCAGGAGCAGGTGTCGTGATTTAAACGTGAAGTGAAGCAGAAGGCCGCCTAGCGCACTCAGGAACTCCACAGGTGATCACGGAAGAGGGAGCAATCAAAGCACCTCCCCCTCACCGTCCGCGCTCCGCCACTGTCGATAATAAGCAGGCCACTGGATGGGGTCCCTCTTGACGTTTCCTTTCACGGCAAGTATGCGAGCCCGTGTGCATGGCCGACACCGGGGTGGGGCGGCGGTGGTGACGGAGGAAAAGTGCCGCTGCGGTTGCAGAACCCATCGGCTGGAGGCGCCCAGAGCACCACGCGGTCTGTCGTGCTGGTAGCGCCCTACGCGTGCACGGAGCTGAGCACCACGCCCGGTGCACTCGTACCGACTGCCCAGAAGGAGAAAGTGTGACACTTTTGGCAAACACCCAGCCACGAACTATGGCAAGACACAGGTGGTCTCCAGCCGGGAGCGAATACGACACATTGGGAGAGAAGGGTGGAGGAGGTGGAGGAGGGGGCCTGCAGGGAAGAATACATGGCCACGGCCCACTGCCCACGTAGATAATCGGCGGTCCGGAGCGTTGGCATCGTCAGCCACTAGCACACACATACTCTTTTTTTGTTCCTCGTGCGTTGTATGGCTGACGTGCCACCGCAGCATCGATTTCAGGTGAGTCCTACACCCCAAACGGCCTCCAGGGCCTGGGTTCACAGCGACTCCCTCGCTCCGATGAGCTGGTCCATCAACGAGGGTCCGGATGGAGCAGAACGATCCTGTCGCACAAGAACATGGACGTCGTATACACCGTGAGTGTACGTCATCTATCTCTGCTGAGCGAGCACGGGTGCCGGCATACGTGCCAGGGAGCCCTCCCGGGTAAGTTGAGTCATGCCAGGCCAGCGTGGTGCTGGTGGTGCCTGCTCCCGGTCTGGGGTGGCCGCTGGCGCGACGTCTTGATGCCCCCCCCCGGGGGGGTCACAAACAGGCGAGCGCCTCGCCTCCCCCCGTATGACGGGGTACTGGACCCCCCTGACACCACCGATGAGGCAGCCAGCCATAGCCAGGGGCACACATACTCACACATATTTACTCACAAACCTACCCTCCCCTCATCTGTCCGCTCATCACTCTGCAGGGCCCACACTTCGCTTAACACACTACCACGCATTTCATCCAGCCTCTGCTAGTACGGGAAGAGGAGGATATCCGCTATGGAGGGGCGAGCGGCTGCCATGTGCGTAGCGACCTCGTGCAGCGCAATTTCAATGGACATTTGGGTGCGGATTTGCTCGAGATGCGGCCACATGGAGCGCTCACCCAGAGCGATGCGGTCACGGATTCGCTCCCTGCTCGGATTGACGAGAAGGCTGACGAGGTCGTAGAGCGACGATACGGGGAATACAACGACGTCACCCTCCATGATGTCTAAGCCTTCAAAGAAAAACTCCAGGTAACGCTTGGCGCGCGTCTGTCTCACGATCGCGCCGACCAAGCGCATGCACTCCTCGATGCCACAGTGGAGCAAGCGCATCGGTGTGGACGCTTTGTAGCGCACCTGCATCAGCGGCAAGCGCTTCGTCGAGCATTCCGATGTGATAAACAGCTTTACGTTGAACAGCTCCCGGATGCGCCAGAAGGAGGTCGTCGCCGACTCGAACGTCGTTCCCCGCCGAATGGCTGGAAGGTCAAACGTGCTGATGCTGCCGTCCAAGTTGCGCGCAAGAAGCGGCGCTTGCTTAAACAGGAGAGGGGTGGTAGCGAACGATGCGGCCGCAGCCGTGTAGATGAGAACGTTCGGCGCAGTCAGGTAGTTCAGCAGCCACTGCGAGCGCTTCCCTCCTTGATTGAGCACGGGGTACTGGATGTTCAGAATACGCCCCGTGCGCTTGTACGCCTCAAGAAACGTCCACTCCCCTAAGTTGTCCTTGGCGAATTTCAGCAGAATGTTCACATCCATGATCGTGCCTTCCGTCCACAGTCGCCTCCAGCGGCGTTGGAACACGTTGCGGTTGTCCTGGCGCGCAAAGGCAGAGAAGTCGATTCGCTCGCCGTCAACGACACTCGACGCGTCGTTCTCGCAGCACACGAGCGCGGCCACCAGCGCCCCCGCACGGCTGCCGTAGACGACGCTGGGCAGGAGTTTGGCCTCGTGCAGCGCCTTCACCACTCCAAGATGAAACCCGCCTAGGATCACGCCGCCACTGAGAATCAAGGCCGTTTTCCCGTACACAAGGGACACCTCCCGAATCGTCCCGTACCAGCGCTCGATGTCTGCCTCGGAGTTGGTCTTGAAGCTTCGAATCAAGTACGTCGTGAGGGAGGTGTACGTGTGAATCGCCGCCTTCGTGCCTGTACGATAGGTGTACAACTTCGAATTGGTGATTCCAAACAGCGGGCGATGCAGCGTCGAGCTCAGAGTGTTGAGCAGCCGCTGTGCATCTCCACTTCGCTTCAACTCGGCGAGGTGCTGAATGTGGGCCGCAAGACCGTCGTAATTGAAGTACCGCGACGTCTCCGTCGTGCACCACGTGTTGAACCCGTCCATTTCGTCGAGAATGCGGGCGACTACGAACCATTGCGCGTACGTCGGCTCCTTCCGCAGGCGGCGCTCGAGAGAAGAGCGTGGTGACGTCGCGATGGGGATGCCTATGAGGCCCGCAACGATCTCCACCACGAACCACACCGCACCCCACAGCCGCAGCAGCACGCGGTAGCAGCGTCGGACCTGCTGCCGCCAGCGACGGGGCGGGGTGAATGTGGCTGCGATATTCATTGATCGAGCCGCCTCAGCACACCGCCGCACCCAATAGCACGAGGGGACCGAAGTGGGAAGGGAGACGCCTCACTCCACCATCCAACTAGCCTGTTTGCGTTCGGTCCACAGGCGTGGCACGCCTCATGACGGTCTCTGAGGGCTGGGGAGCATCCGCAAGGGAAGAGACCGCGGGAGCTGCAGCTGGTGTGCAGAGCACCCGTCGAGCAATGCACCGCCACCACCTACAGCCAGACGCCACCATCCTGCGGCGCACCGGGAGCCATGGGGAGTGAGAGAGAAAGAGAGAGACCTGCTGCAGCGACACCGATCGGCCACCCGCCCCCCTCCGCCCCCGATACAACGCGCACGCAGGCAGGCTGTCAGTGCTGCAGCCACACCGCACGGAGCGCTACGCACCGCCGTCTCCAAGATTCCCATCGAGCAGATGCAGCCCCGAGTCTGTGACACCAACCAGGCCCATGTTCATGCTGCCCTCCTCGAGCACGCCACTCCTGGGGTTCACCGGATGGTCATACATGGAGTCGAGATATGCCGCGTAGGCTACCCCACTCTCGGGCGCAGAGCCTTGGGTTTTGTGGAACAGCCGTGGGTAGGGAATGAGGTAGTGTTTGCCCAGCTCATAGCGCATCTCCGCCTCGCGGACTTTGCGCTTGATTCGGTCCACCTCCGTCAGGTCCGCGTTGGCGCGAAACAGCCTACGGGTTTCGTCTAAAACGTAGATCGCGTCCTCATCGTTCGGCCACGGGACCGTGAAGGCTGCCTTGAGGCACTTGCGGTACCACGAGAGGACCTCAGAGCGACACGGATTCACGAATGGGCGGTGCATCGGACCGGTCGCTACAGCGAGCACGCATGTGCTGGTACCCATGGGCGCTAGCCTCGAGGTGTATTTCACAATGTGTTCAGGGGGGAGGGGGGGGGCGAAAGGCACACACACACACTTGCCCACACATTCCTCAGCCCCACGTATCGGCTACGGGAACCACAGAAACTGCATCGACGCGGCAGACGAGCGGCACAGTCGTTGCAGGCGGACGCAGAGCATCTCACTGAGCATGCACACTTCCAGCACCGCGCGCCGACGGGAACCCGTCCGGGAGCGAAGAAAGGAAAGCCTGCTTACACCACCGTGCACCCGCACACGGGCAAGAAGCGCGGCCCCCACCCCCCACCCACATAGGCTGCGGTAGAGCCCCACCAACCAAGGACCGATAGCGACGCCACAAGCCACGTGTCCATGCAGGCTTTCACCTCCCCCTCTTCCCTCTCCTTCCCCTCCCCACCCTAGCCGACTCACGCCCCCCAAGCGGGGCCCAGTCTGGCCCCACGCACGGAGTCATGCTTAGGCAAGCAGCTACGCTCGCCTCCAGCATACAAAGCCATCAAACGCCATGGTACGCCCTTCGTGGACGCAGCTGAAGTGGCAAGCGACTCTAGATGCCCGCTTCCACGAATTCCAAGCCCCCATCCCCCATCCCCCATCCATCAAGCTACGTCACGGCATTGCCGTGGCCGCCCATGAACCTGCTCACGCACCCACCAGCAACACCTATCGGCCAGAAGAGCGGACACGCTCAAAGGTGGAGGGAGGTTGACGCGAGAGAGATCATAAAGTGAAAAAAAACGCTGGAAGCGCCCTCGTGCGATGGTCAACGCAAAGAAAGCGTCTGGTGCTGCACGGGCCAGCAGGACGTGGCAGGAACAGTGGAGAGTGAAGCGGGGGGAAGCGACGATAGTGCACTCTGCACCGTAGGAGCATGGCTAAACACATGCCTGGCGGATGGATAAGATGCCTCACCATCGGCTGCTGCTCGGGAGAACGGTACAGAGGTGAAAAAGAACGAAAGAGAAAGAGCGACAGGGAGAGAGATACAAAGAGAGAAAAAGACCAAGACGAGTCCTGCACGGCACGGCGGGGAAGAGGTGGCACGGCGCTACTCACCCTCGGCGATCAGCAAGGTGGAGCGGCATGCCCGGCACAGCTTGGACTTTATGACGTACAGCTTTTCGCGCGCCGTCTGCAGCTCCGCGTTGAGCTGGTGCACCGCAGCGGCTTGCTTATTCATATCGTCGAAAGCTCTATCCTTCCGCTTGTTGTACGCCTCCTTGCTAAGCGTGTCCTCCTTCTCTAAGTGCAGCATCGTGATGTGTAGCAGCTGGTTCTGCTTCTCCACGGCCAGGGTGTTACTCTTCAGGCGCTCCGCCTTCTCGCGCAGAACCGCGAGCTCTCCGCGCAGCTCCGTGTGCTCCTTGGCCATGGCCTGGCGCGTGGAAAGCAGATCCTCGGTTTTGGAGTGCAGGTCCTTCGCCAGCCACAGATTCTGCTGCCCGGTAAGGTCCTTCTCGTTCGCCACCGCGTTGTGAATCCGCGTCATCTCCTCCTCCGCCTTTGTGATCTGCAGCTGCAGCTCCAACACAGCTGCGGACATCTGCTTCTTCATCTGCACCATCTCGTCCGCCTTCTCCTTGGTCGCCACGTCTAGCTGCGTCACCTCCTGCTGCAGGTAGTTGATGGTGCGCTCCTGCTGCTGGGTTGTCTGCTCGAGCGCCACCGTCTCCGCCTCCAGCGCGAGGCGCTCGCTGCCGATCTCCTCCGCTGCCGCCTGCATGTCAATGGAGCGCTGAGTGTTGTCCACCACCTCCCGCGTCAGCACGTCCAGCTGCTCGATTTTGTCGTCGATCGCACTTTGCAGCGCGGCAGAGCTCCCCTCCCTCTGGGCAAGCTTCTCCTCCATCTCCTTGATCTCCCCCATCATCCGGGCGTACTTCCCAACGTACTGGCTGTGCTCCTCCTGAAGACTCGTCAGCTCGTCCAGTAGTGCCTGTTTTTCCTCACGAACGCGGTCCACCACTTTCTCCATCCGCTTGTTACTGGCCTCAGTATCCGCAAAGCTAACCGCCAGCGCTCGGTGGCTCGTCTCCAGCTCTGCAGTTGCAGCCAGTAGGGCTGCGATCTTCTCCGCATCATAGGCGCCGCCATCCTTCGTCTCAAGGTGGTGGCGGATAGCAATGCCCTCTTCTTCCAGTGCCGCATCTTGCTGCTGCAGCATTGCTAGCACGTGGTCGGCTTTCTGCAGGATTTGTATCGGGTCGTGCTTCACAGCCTCAAACTCACTACGGGAAAGAAACGGCCCACTGGCAACAGTGGAGCTGCCGTTGGGGGCAGCAGCGCCATAGTCACTCACGGACCCATTGCTACGACTCATGGCGGCAAAGAAAAAAAACGCGGAGCGACCAGTAATACCTACGCCACGGAACGAGCTCCCGTTCAAAGCCTTTCGGTGACACTCCCCTTCCAGCACAACAGCAACAACCTCCGCGGTCAGGGGCCTAGCACCCTCGTGGTGTGAGCAACCACAGCGCCACCGCTACGGGAAATATTTGGTCAATGAAGTACACCGCAGCGCAGGGCAGGGAGCGCGTGCAATGGCGCCACAGGTGGAAGGCGTGTGGGAGGGGGGCCGCCGATTGGCAGCGCCGTGAAGTTGCGCGGCATTTCCCGCAGAAAAAGCGCGTTTCGCTGAAGTCGCATATGCGAGGTGGCTGGGACAGCAGGCCTCTAAACCCCCCTACCATGTCCCCCGCCTCTGCCATACACACATACACATATACACGCAAGAACACGCACACACGCACTACACTTCTGTGGCCCCACATACCCAGGGGACTGTGATAGAGCCCAGCCCACCGCTCCCACCAACGGTGGCTTGGGCCGGGGGCCCACCGGACGAAATTACACATGCACTGCCCTTGCTGGGACGGACCACCCGAGCAACGGGCCGCTTGAATGGAGAGAGGCAGAGAGAGAGAGAGAAAGGAAAACGGCGGGCGAGGAAGGGTGCGGCTGGCTCGGCAAACAGTACGCACGGGCCACAACAACGACGGGCAAACGAACAACAAAGGCCGTCCTACAGAATTCCATTTTGAAGAGACTGAAACTGGTCATAACGTCGCGTGCGCCAGTTGTCAACACTACTAAGGATCAAATCTCGAACGTACACGGCAAACTCAGCGCCCGTCTCAAGATCCAGACGGAACCTCCAGCGCACCTGCTGCACTGCACCTACAGGGTCGCTCCCAAAGCAGGGCATCGTATTGTACGAAGTCATTAACGAGATCAAACCAAACAGCTCGTCGGCGCGATCGCGAATGGCCACCATTCCCTGATACACGAGAACTTTGAAGTAGTTGAAAGTGGCGCTGTTCACACCACCCATCGTATCCAGTAGCTCCTGGGAAAGCTTGAAAGGTGCCGACTCAAAGTTCAGCCCCCCGGGCGATGTCACAAAAAGGAATCCGAAATCAATGTGCACGAGGTTACCGGACTGAGTAATCATCAAGTTGCCATTATGCCGGTCCTTTACCTGCAGGATGTAGCATAATGTGCTGTACCCGGCCATACACTCAATGAAGTTTCGCTGCGCGGCGAGGTACTCGGGCGAGCTCTCGCCGCCATAGGCGCGAATGAAGAATTGGTGCAGAGACGACACTTGGCAAGCCTTCTTGATTCCATCGATCGAATTCGCATTGTCAACGCACTCGATGATCCCCGCGTCGGCGCAAGTGGAGAGCGCAGTGTATGGATGAACACGGCACGTCAGCCCCGCGCTCTTCCATATGTTGTTGCACACTTTGATCAGCTGTAGTGCTAGCTCCTCCTGGCGAATGTCATCCCCCGCCTTCACGATCACGGAGCGGAGCTCCCAGTCCGGATGCCTCCCGTACGGCGACTCCCGGCGGAGTCGAGCAGCACGGGCCTCGCTGGTTTCCCCAAAAGCCAGCTCAAGCAGCGAGGGGGTTTTGGCCGCTTTAGGACTGCCGGACGCTCCCCCACCTCCTGAGCTAGTGGGGGGTGGGGCGGAATTGTGCTCCTCGGGAGTGACGATGAAAGCCTCGTCCGAGGTGCCCGACATGCGAAAGGAACAGCCAGCAGCTCGCATCGTGGAACACGTGGGGTCATTCATTCTGGCAGTACGGTCAACAATCACCTCGCAGCGGAGCAGAAATGGTGCCCGCTCGCGGGAGGAGAACACGGTGCACTCCTCTACTGGAATGCGCACGATCCAATGAACGAAGTCACTGTTTCCGCAGAGCGGATACACAAGGCGCATTTCGGGCAAGCTATTGTCGATGTCGCGGAGCTGACGCCGCAGCTCGAACTTCCGCTTGGACCGATCGGGGTACAGTCGCAGCTGGTCACTCATGCAAGTCAGCAGCTTGACAAATCGTCGGACGTCCGTATACGCTTTGAGTCGCAGAACTTTCCGCGTGACCTCATGAGCCATGCGCGACTCTTGCGCGGCTGGTTCCGCGCTTAGCACTGTTGTGGCAGCGTCACCTACCCTCGGTGACGAAATATCCCCGTGAACGGGCAGGCCAGCCTCTGCTACGCCCGTCCGGTTGATCGCGCAGGTCTCGATACTATCAGCGATCGCCTGCTGGTGCTCACCGAGACCGACGAGCTGCAGCACACCGGCGGTGGAGTCCACAATCCAGGATACACGGATTGCGAGAGAAAATGAGCGACTCACGAGCCGCAGCAGAAAAGCCTGAAGGTCGCGTTGCATCTCCACATTGCTGAGAGTGATGCACACGTGCGCCACCTGGAGGAGGCTTTCCTCGAGAACGTCAAGAGGCACCTCCGACAACGTCGTCACGAGGGCGGCCTGCTCTTCCCGCGTCGACTGGGGAAGCTGGATGAGGGCATCCAGCAGCTTCTGCCGAGAGTTGGCATGTCGCACGGAGCTACCACCATCTGCAACGGCCACGGAGGTCATTCTGGATTTCGTGAAGGAGCGCGCTAACCCATCCACGTCCTCCCGTGTTCGTTTACCCAAGCCTCACTCTCTTCCCAGCAAAGCCAGCTCGACCCGCCTGCGGCACACGTCTCAACCCCCCCTCCCCCTAAGCACTTTCACCCAGCCGCTGTGATCGCACCGTATCACGGCGTCCAGCCGCTCCACACGGACCTGGTGGAGAATGAGGCGGGGGCTAAGGAGAGCAGCAGTCGAGGCAGCAGTGCTGTGAGTCTAACTTTGCAAGACGCGAGAGCGCCTCAGGAAGTGTACGTGAAATCATGACCATCCGTGGATGGGTACTCCAGGTCATCCCGGGCTGTAGCTCACCAACGCGGGCCTAAAAAGTATATATAACCAAAAACACGCCCTCACACACACACACACAAGCATACACGCAACCGTTCACCTCTGCACGGCACCATCACTAGCCTTTCCGTGGAAATCCTCCGTGGCCCTCCCATTTTCTCCCACGCCGAAATAATTGGCACGGTGCAGAGGCGCCTGTCGAGCGGAAAGGGGGGGAGGAAAGTAAGAGCCACCTGGCAAGAGTAGGCTGTACATCGAATATTCCAACCAAATCCAGCCTCCACCATGTCTTGGTGGGCCACCCCCCTGGATCTTGTATTCAGCGGGAACGCGGACAAGGGAGAGAGAGGGAGAGAGAAGGGGAGAAAGGGAGACAGCAATGCGCCTCGCTCAAGTAGGCCAACGCGTGTTTATTGTACATTCGTGTTTGCGGGCACCGTAAGGGTGATCGCACCATGACAACCCCCAGGAGCTGCAACAGGCATAGGAGAAATATGCACGACGAAAGGAATGATGAGCAAAAGTCGCCTTGGGTGCGGCGGCCACCGTAGTATCAGGCCCCGATCACGGGGCCCCTGCCAGACGCCGCTCCGGAACGGTAGAAGGGGTATCGTACGGTGGTACTACCATCGAGCGGAGAAGAAAATCGTCACGAAGAGTCTCCACGGACATGTGCATCTGTTCCGCAAACATTTCCGGCTCCTTTTTATAGCTTCCCAGCTCACTAAGGAGTGCGGTGCCGCGCCCGGCTCCCGCGCTGCGATTCCAGAGACGTGTTGGCGGGATGCGCAGTGGCGCGTCATGCTCTCCCATGGCTTCAATACTTCTCTGGCACTCCTGGAGCGCCGCCGCTGCCTTCTGTACGGTGGCAGCCCGGTAACACATCGCCCGATGATATGGAGCGTCAAGAGTAGGGTTATATGACCCATGTGGAGGAACCGGCTGCCGACCGTACGTAGAGATAGCGTTGTGGATTGGTGGAAGGAAGCGCCGCGTAGATGCCAGGTGAAGCAGCTCCGGGATGAATGGAACGATGGGGGTGGAAAGCGGCGCTGGATGGGCTTCCGGCTTGTGGTTCAGCAGCAGCATCTCCCCGAGAGAATGGAGGAATCCGGAGAAGTTTAGGTGCCACAGCGGAGCGGCCGTCACCGGCTCAGTGTCGTCATGAGCAGGCTCCACTTCGTCCGTAGGCTCCTCCACCACATTAGCGGTGTCTGGGTAACTAGCCTGCGCGCCATCCCCCACAAAGACTGGAGTGGGTGCGCTAGTGTTGGCGACAGGGGCTCTCGTGTGCAATGGGCCGTTGCCGTCACTCGTAGCGTACCGCGCGAAGATGTCCTCGGCCTGATCCTCCCCGGCTATGCCAAGCAGGCTGAGCTGCTGGAGACTCGCAGCGAATTGTGACGCGCCCATTCGGCCCTCCGACGCATTCAAGTTGTAGACACCACGAAGTCGTTCAACTACCTCCGCTGGTACCGTTTGCAGCACAGGCTTGATCCTCAGCACCACTCGTGCGCGGGAATACTCCTTCAGCCCCCCGGCATCCCGTAACGACACCGTTGCCGTTCGCACGCGGTGAACCGCGACTATCACGTCGCTACCCTCTACGGGGGGTGCTGCCATGGGGGTGGATGGCGTGGCAGCCGGGTTCTCCGCTGCTGCGGTGCTTTGGAAATGGTCCAGCTTGCCGGTGAAAACTGCATACGGCCGGAATGACCGCGGGTCACGGAACGAACGGTTGAGGAACACTTGGGCCCGGTTCAGTCCCAGCTGCGACGCCTGAACGCGCTCATTATCTAAGAAGACCGTGCAGAGTCGAAAGCCATAAATGGGGGAGTTGAACTCGCTGTACTTCACACGCTCGAACTCCTCGGGGAACAGCTTCGAGGCGAGCTGGCGTGTGCCCCGAATCGGTTGTCGTCTTCCCGAACCGAGACTCCGGATCAGGGAGCGGCGAGGGGTTGTCTGTGCGGCGTCGAGTGCCGTACCCTCTTTCGGATGCGGCGTAAGACTCGGGAGTAGCGGCCGAGGGGCGGCGAGGGTCTCCTCAGATACCTGCAGATGTGGCGAACCTGCGCCGTCGCTATCCTCGGCCAGTGGAGCAGTTGGGCACACGCACAGGTTGAGGCCACCGACGAGGAACGAGTCGTAATCGTCCACGATGAGCTCCGAGGGGTACACGAGGCTGACGACGGGAGGTATTGAAGAGTATTCACCGTCGATCGAGGGACTGCACGCCATCCACTCGCCCATGTACGGTACGTAGAACTCTTCGAACACGCTCCAAAGCTTCGAAGCGATGCTACGATGGTGAGGGTATACCCGCTCGTCCGCGAACGCCACAACTCCCAGCATCAGCAGTGCGTCGACGAATGTGTCCAGCTCCAGTGACAGAGGGAAAGGCTGCACCTTGTGCCGTAGGTGTTTAGTCAGTAAGTCACGAGTTCGCTCGAATTTGTCAAAGTGGAAGACCGCCATTGCTGCCGCACGCGTCGGGGGCTGAAGGTCTCGGAACACCGCCGATACAAACCGATCGTATTGCGGGAGCGTCATGACCCCGTCGCTTGAAAAGCGTGTGAAGAGAGGAATCACCACCGAGTGCAGCATCGACCCAACGACGTGGACGATCAGCTGGTTAACCTGCGGTGTCCAGCTGTTTTTCGTGGAATCGAGCATGATGACGGTGTGCTTCTTGACGATGTTGCGATGGATGTACGAGCGAAAGTATACTTCGGCGACGTACTCCACACTTTCGCGGAGGAGGCTAGTATCTGCGGCATCAGAGAGAGAGAAAACTGACCTTGCGGCGGGCGACGCTTTGCGTGACTGGCCACTACTCGCTGTGGAGATGCCTACGGCCTCCTCGCCATCGGCCACATCCGACCCGTCCACGCCCGGGTCATTCCCCCGTACCACGGCGTCACCGCCGGCTAGTTCTGCCGTCGGCGGCGTGTCACCCGCATTGCTGCCCTCTTCGCCCACACCCGCGCACTGCGCACAGCGAATGCAGATGGCGTTCATCATCGTCACGAACTGTGGCAGACCAGCTCGCCCAGACGAATGCGGTGGCCCCACGATGCTGGAATCGGACTCGAGGCACGGCGCCCTTTCATCAGGAAATGAATCCGCATCCGGCGAGGGTTCCGGGTGCATGGTACTCGCCCAGATCGTGTCAAGGAACGTCGGCGACACGCCGGTTGCTGCACCGAAAATACCGATACACTTCAGGAACACATCCAGTTGCTTGCGCGTAAGCAGCTGCTCCGTGACTGGGCGACCGTGGCTCAGAGCCAGATCGAACAGCAGCTGCCAGCAATCTAGCTGAGGCGACTTGACCCGCTTCACCTCGGTGGGAAACATGCTGCGTGACGCCGTTGGATGGGTTTGGACTGGGTCTATGTCCGCGTAGACCAGGAAGCATCGCTTCGAGGTGAAGGTGTTCAATCCTTTACACCACGGCGAGCCAGCTCACTGGCGCTCCACCCGGCTACACCCACTGAAAGGAAATGCAAGAAGGTGGAGAGGGGGGATGTATAGCACGCCAGATTGTGAGGCAGGCACCTCAACTATATCACACGGGGCTGCAGTCAACGATAAACGCTGCTGTGTTGCAGCGCAGAGAAGGTCCCTCGAAGCGCACCGTAGCGGCTCTGGGACGTGCGGGACCGCATCCCTCCTCCCATGTACTGGCGCGCGTTATCGATGTGTCTAACGCAACGGCTGCCTGGCCTCCTACCCGGGTACCGCGGGCATTCCCGCAGCGTCGGCTCCCCCCCCCCCTCCCCA
>PGOM01000041.1:22782-34913 GCA_002921335.1 Paratrypanosoma confusum | reverse complement strand
CCCCCCGAACATATCGGTGCACCTCCGCCACGCAGCGCGTGAGCCACGCACCACCCCTCCATCCCCAGACCCCCTGACTGCACACCCCACGGTTACCTCACAAAAAAAAAAAGCCCAGTTCTTCACGGGCTCAGAACTCTCGCTGTGTGACACAGTGCTCAGGGGCATACGGCAGTGGATCGCAGTCGCCGCTGCAGGTGAACACTAGGATATTTCCGAAATGGAGGTGGTGCTGCTCCTCGCTCTTGCAATGCTTCGTCAGGAAGTAGATAGAGGGCGTCATCACCTGAAACTCAAACCGTCTCGGGGCTCCGCAAACGCCACATGGAGGTACGATGCGCTCTGCTGGCGTTAACGGTTCGTATACCAGCGGCTCTCCGCCAAGATGCCAGCGAATGCATTGCGAGGGGAAGCGCTCGATCCGCTCCATGAACTTGCGTGCCAACCGCTCATCAGCTGTTTCGTCATCCTCCTCCGCAGCTGTCATGTCCACCACATCACTGCCTTGTAAAGCCCGCACTCGCCCCGTCATGGCCTTCCCAATGGCTTCCGTGTCTTTTCCAGGCTCCTCCACCACATCCAAAAACATGCAAGGGAAGCAAGCAGCTTCCTTACCCACCTTTCTGGTGGTGGGCCTCTGTAGGGGGTACGTGGTGCGAGGAGCCAGCGGGACTGTGGCGGGGTCCGGGGCAGACACGGAGGTCTCATTACCGGCCTCCACCTCGAGTAGCCGGTTCACTTCGGGCCGAACTTCACATTCTGCGGTGCTCTTTCCGTCACTACTGCCCTCTACCGGCACTTCTTCTTCACCACCCCAGTCATCATTCTCGTCGAAGGTAGGAAATTCCCCTTCCCCGGACGGTGGAGCCGGCAGCTCGACTGGCCCCCCTGAAGTACTTTCCGGCGAAGCAGTGGCCTGCACGTAGGCCGCACTGTAGTTCACGGAACGCAGTGCGAAGCAAAAGCACGTCGGCTGCTTCTCACTGCAGCGCCCACAGATGAGCACGTATAGTACCCGGTCGTTATGCTCGAGTGGTGCATAGAGTTGCACCAGGAGATTCACTCGATCCCCCCGCTGGCACCGAGGGCAAGTAATGCAAGCCGCAGAGTCCGTTTCGCGGAAGTAGCATGCGTGTCCGCCTATCTTGGACGCCAGCGCACTGCACCTCTCCTCTGCGGTCGGCTCGTAGTCCATGAGAGGCACCCCCAGCCACACATCGGACTTTGATTTGGAGCTCGACATGCGCTCTGCGACACAGGCGAGGCTTCTCACACGAAGCCTTGGGTGTAGTCTCCTCCTCCTCCTCCTCCTCCTCCCCCCCCCCTCCTCTACCCACACGGGGTCACTGGCCGGAGTGTCCACAGCCCGCCGCCGCAGGCACCGAGATAGGGATGGGGGTGGTGAATGGGGCATGAGGCAGTATCCAACTGCCCCTCGCCCCACTGAATGAATGAGCATGGAAACGGTACGAGGGTGAAACCGGTGAGCAGGCAGTGGAAGCCGCTGCCTCCCGATTTTGGAAAAGCCAGACGACCTGTTCACGTAACGCGCAACTCGTGAAGCCGCTCAGCAGCCACTGCACCACCTGCGGGCTTCGCCATCCCACGCTGGAGCACCATAGACCTCCGAGCGGAGCAGGCACACGCGCACACACACAAACACACACAGAGCAGTGAGGCACTGGTAAACTGTTCATCTCCACTCCAACTCCCTTGTGCAAGGCATCGATGATGAACCCTTCGACGCCTCCGTGTCACCCGCCCCGTGTCCTTTACGTCTCACAGCACTCTGTCGTCTGCAGCACCCCCACCAAGAGCGGAGGGGCCCTGCCTTCAAGACCACACACACACACCCACGCACAAACGAACGCACACACCCATACATATCCATGAGCAGGCGAAAAAAAGTTTAAAACAGGAGCGTGTCTCCAATTCAAAGTCGACGGAAATGATAAAATGGGCCCCCACCACCCTCCCCACCCCGCGCTCGCACACGTTAGGTTGGAGCGCAGCACTTAGCTCTTCAGCGGCCACTCCACCGAGCTTCAGTGGACGATCGCAAATATACACCATGGAAGCCTTCACGCGTGTTCATGCGCTTGCACCACTGCACGGATACTCACCACATCTCTCAAAAAAATTTCGTCAGAGGCAACGTCAGCCATTCCTTTCCATATGCCTGCGCAAGATAAAACGCGGAGTTATGCGGGCATTGAGTGGCCACACCCGCCACAGTGCAGGGGCTCAGAGGCTTTAGGTCCCCGAGTGCCGAGGAACCATCTCCGCTGACTACCATATTCACACCACGAACTTCGTACTCGTGAAAGTCAGCACAAATGCGCTTTGTGCACATCCGCCACACATTGAGGTTCGCGTTGGCAGAACCCGGCCGCGATTGCGACGAGAAACCAAAGCATTGCGTACTAACTTCTTCAAGGGCCGCGGTGAGCTTGTCATCGTTCGCTGATGCCCGCTGAACCCCAATATCCAGATCCACATCCCACAACACCAGTCTTCCCAGCCGCGTTGCGCCAAGAAGTGTGCCATTCTGTAGCCAGTGCGGAACACTGTTCGCCTGCAGTACGTTGGCCGAGCACTCCAGTGCTCCGTGGAAGGCTGCCTCACGGTTGAAGTACACGACCCTACAAAAGGATACGGTGACATACGTCACGAACGCAAGGAGGGCAACGACGACTGCCCTAGTTAAAAACAAGCGGGCCTTGAACCCCACACTGCTGCTGGCAAGCTGCTTCCCTTGCATGAGCAGCACTGACACGGCGTTGAAGTGTAGAAGAAATAGTAACGAGAGGTGAAATGACGTGTTGGAGCCCTCTCTCAGAGTGCTGGAGCTCACAGATACCCAGAGAATGGGGCTTTCCTCTCCTACAAAACACTTCGTTGTGACCTACTCAAACCGACTTTCAGCGGGCCAGCCATACACACATACAAGCACCAGCACACCATCTCACGTAAGCCTCTGGGCGAGGCACGGACGCATTGGAGCTTGCATAGTCTGAGTTGCAGACGTGGCAGAATTGCAAAGGCATGGCAGACCCAAAATCATCCCCCGAGCTAGGGGCCATCACAGTCACAGTTGGTGATGGCGTGAGACTGGCGCACTCACGCACAGGCGGCCTCGTGAAGGGGGTGCGCAAGGAATGGGAATGAAAAGTATGAAAGGCGTGATAGGTGGCAGATATTTCATTTCTCAGCAGCGGTTTCGAATTCAGTCAGTACTGAGCAACTCACGAAGTCGGTTCAGGTGACTCTCCAGCGCCGGCCTATCGCTCATTGATGTCAGTAGGTCGCGGCTCCCAGCACATGGGACTTCACACAAAGACGCCTTCCCGCCCCTGGTGACTTCTGCCGTTGCCGGCAACCTCACGCTTGTTTGTGCGCTTGGTCGACGTTTCAGCCGCTCCATCTGCAGCAGCAACTCTCGCTCACGTCGACGGCACTGCTTTACTTCCTGCTCGAGTAAGCTGGCCCGCTCTCTCCACCGCCGGCATGTGCAGCAGCTTATCTCACCGCTCAGTACGCTCGTCAGCGGTACGAGTACGTCATGCACTGGCGTGAGCTCAGGTGTGGCGAGGATGGCACTACCAGATGCATAGTGTTCGGGGCTGGCCTTTCTTCTCATTGCTCCCTATAGTATCTCCTCCCTTCCTCGCGTGGCGCAAAAGATGTGTGAGCATACCACTTCCACGTAAACCCCACCTTGGCTGTGATACTATCCACGGAAAGCCGCACCGCCTCTGCATACTCCTACGCGCTGAAGTATCTCTCTACAGAAAAGGAGAAAACCAAGGGCTATGGACACCCAGGAACACAGAAACCCCCATGCGGCGACGCCGACTCAAGGACCATTACTAGCAACCGTGCCCTGTGTTGCCTACTGCGGTAGTGTAGGAAAACGGCCCACAGTTACCATTAAGCCCCATCCCTGCTTTGCACGACTTCTTGAGCATAGGGGGACGTGAAGGAGGCCGCAATCAGGCAGAGGGCTTTGAAAAACTGCGCCGCTAGTGACGCCCGTGACCTACCGGTCGTGAATGCCACGGATCCAAGAAATGACCTCGATGCATGGGCTATCAGCTACCTGTTGCGCCAGTGGGTCGCTACCCCCAGAGAGTGGGGGTACGGGCTGTGCACAGCTTCCCTGAAGTTTCTCGCAGAAAAGGACCATTTCCTCGCGCTGATCTCTGCTTTGTAGCCGCCCAAGGTACAGTACGAGCTCGCGGCACACCTCCTTCTGCAGTGGCTCACAGCAGGGCTCCACGAGAGCAACGGCTGCTGCTTGCGCCAGATACGAGGAAAATGTGGCGAGCATGATATTGACAACGTTGCACAGGGCCCACCATATACACCATGGCGTTGGGTCGCTCGAACCAGAACGTGCGCAGGCCTCGAAAAGAAGTCCCACAGGTTCTTTCCAAGAGCTATTTGACGCAGCTGCGTTCGGCCTCAACATTGCCCGCTCGACTTGCTTGCGGAACTCGTAGGCAATAAGTGCAAGGAATGTGCGCCGCTCGAGCTGCGCATTGAGCACCGTAAAGAGTGCAACACTCGGTTCGAGGATATCTGACATCAGCTCCTCCATTATGAACAACTGGCAGTGGTCGACAGCAGTTTGCTCAGCCTCGATCGTGCGGAAGAGGTCAAGGACCTGCACTCGATTTCGGTCGATGTCCCGCTGCTGTGTAGCGATACTCTTACTGCGTAAAATGAGAGAAGCCGTGGTGCACATGTTGAGGATTTTCGGGGTGGCATTCAATAATCCTTGCAAATTCACAGTACTACTACTCCTGGGGGCTGCAAGGAGCCCGGGGTACCCACCACATAGTGCCGTGACAGACGTTTGACGAATAGCAACGAGAATAGGTTGCTTCTGAGGTGCGCGCGTTAGCCTTCCCATTTCCCTTGCAGTGAAGCTCGGCATCGCCTGCTGAATCTTTGCGTCGGCGCTGCTTTCTCGGTGGGGAACAGAAGCAGAGCCATAGTGTGGTAGTGGTTGTTGCTTGCCTGCAGCGGACAGGGGCCGCGGTGTAGTCGAGAGCAGTGCGCAGAGTACATTCCATTGTGCTTGATTCCCCGTACTCATGTTTAGCACGCATTGAATCATAAAGTGCGCGTAGTACTGCGCTCGGCGACCGCCTGCACCGTGTACTATGACAACATTCCACACGGCTTCGCACAGCTTCATTGTCACAGACTCGTCTGGAAGCGACGAAACAATGGAGCACGCACATCGAAGCATTTGCAATAGACTGAACCCCATGGAAAGGGCCCCACGGCCGAAAAGGGTCAAATCCTGGATGATTCGGCGCGCAAAGGTGGATGTGACGTGGTATAGCTCCTTCCGCGTCGATGAGCCCGACATCACGATGAACGCATTCAGTGCCGCCTGGTATGAAAAAAGATCCAGGGAGAGCATTTTTTCAAGGATACAACCCACGTCTACCGCGTCACGGCCAGCCTCGTCACCCTTGTTAAAGAGACTAGAAATGGTCGTCGCGCACATAACGACACTGAATGTGTCTGTGAACTCCAACGAGGTGTTGAGTTCCGGAAGCAAACCAGCAGACCTGCCAACCACGCTATGCTTGCAGTCGATGCCGGTCAGTGTCGGGGCTGCGTGCCTACGGTACCACCCATAAAGACTCTGCAGAATGTTCTCCGAGATGGTGCCATCAAATGCGAGGGAGTGTCGTAGGAGTGCTGCATTGCCTGCCGCGAGGGTGCCTAGAGAAAAAAACACTTCTGTGGCATGCTGCGGCGAGTAACTGTCGATATTGTTGAAGACGCGCGATACCACTTGAGTGTACAAATGTAGTAGGGAAGTGATCATGCTGCTAATTGCGGCTTTTGTCACTGTCTGCCGTCCGCACACAGGTAACAAATGCCCCCTGATATGACTGTTCCAATGGCGCTCGCTCGGTACAATGCCGATTCGCATTGCTAACGGGAAAAAACGATTGTCGCATACACTGCGGATCCGGATCGCTGCATCAGACGACATGTGCGACAAAGGAAAGTCGTTGTACATGGGTATGGAATCCACAAGAGACATGTGTGGCTTTGGCTTGGTGTACCGCTCCTCGGTGGTTGAAATATTCAGCAGGAGTGCAGTGATAAGCCACAGTACGATGCGCTGCTCGTCCGCATCCAGCTCCCTTGACTGGGTCCCAAAAGTCAGCAACAGTGGCGTGTACCGGGCGTGCATCTCAAGCATCAGCTGCGCACTGATACCCACCGTTTGTGTCATCTTGCAGAGAAACTTAATACATGCCAGCTCATTTGCCGGACACAGTGACTCCTGTAAAACTGCGAGCCACACAGATCGCGTGCAACACTTCACCACGAGCCACAGAATAGACTCATTGATTCCTGCACTAAGTCCAGACGATCTCAAAAAAATCGAGAGGACGTACTGGGCAACATCGTGACAAGTACCAATGTCAATTTCCACACAAAGGCACAGAATCTCGAGAATGGGACGTTGGAGCATGTCGATCATCCTCTGCTCCATGCTCAGCTTGTCGCTGCGTTCACCTGCTGCACGACCATCCCCGATCTTTCCCTCGATTACTGGATACCATAAATTTTCGCGGTCGGGGGCAACCAACACGAGGAGGTACATGCAGCTGTACCGAAGAGAAAGACTTGTATCGGTGCTAGGGTCCATTTGCCGAAGGGCACGCACCAGCAGCGAGACAAGGGCGCAGATATCCGCAAGCTGCAAGGAAAGTACGCTGGCTTCATTTCGAATGAGCGAGCGGACCAGCTCGATCAAACACTGTGCGCAGTTCTGGGTGTCATCCAGGTTTGCCAAGGCGGTAGATCTTGACGGTGCAAGGCAGCACCTGGACTCACGGTCGGACGGCGCTGCTGCTACTTTCCCGCAATGCAGACTTATCATATGCCGCAATAAAGTATTAGTCTGCTGGAGGCTAGCGACCGTAAATGACGCAGTAAATTGTGCAAAGCTTCGCAGGGCTTGTACCTGCAATTGAGATGGTAGAGCACAAAGGACGTGCTGCGACAGGGGCAACTGCACCAGTGCATCTAATAGGTTCACCGGAGACGGCGTGGGAAGGTGATGGGTACGGGAACCAGCTCCCGCCGTGATGGAAACGGAGTCTACAGTGGCAGTTGCTGCAGATGCCATCAGGGAGCTAAGCGAGCTCCATGATCCGTTTTTCTGAGCAACCTTGACCGCGATCTTCAGCTCCGCAACACATAGCAGGGAAAATGGGTCAGTCTTTGGGTCGATCAAAGAAATGCCGCCTTGCTCTTTGGATCCTGACGTGATCGGTACCACCAGTGGATACACGACCACCGCATCCTTCCAAAAATGTGGTGATTTTAGGACCGATTCACTCACTTCCAACGAGCTTGAGGCCGCGGCCTCATGAAGTGCTAGCCTCAGCTCCGACTCCACTGCCACCGAGCCAAGGATTGCGGACACCCCGCTCCAAGTCGGACCTGCAGCCCAACCCCACCGGTAGCTGCGAATGAGGCGACTGAGTACATATTGGCTAGCTGGCGAGAGCTCCAAAAGCCTACACACCGAAATTTCCAGAATCGGCGCTCGTTCGGGGCAGCATTCATCGAGAAGCATGGCCTCCTCATTAGCCCCCTGCTCCGCGATGAGCAGCAGTAGGAGTTCGCTGTAGAACAAAAAAGTCACGTCATCACTGTCGTCGGATTCCATATATGGCTTCTCGCCAAGAAGCGCCAAAACACCGTCCACCGCACTTGCCAGGTATTTCTCTGGGCACACAAACGCTGCAGCAAGTAGCCTTGGTGGGGTTGTGGTACCACCCCCCACCAAGCGGTCCGCTGCCAATTGAGAAATTTGGCTAACGATCATGCTCTCACCCTGTGCGACCGCACAGTCGATAATGTGGCAGAGATGGCCGAGGAGGTCTAAGCACTGATCCACGTCACGTGTGTCGATGGTGAGCAGCGCTTCCACAATAGCCTCCAATGCACGTGCCATGGAATCGCCTGCATTTGCACCAGCCTCTATCGACTGCGCTGGCAGAGCACTGCTGCCCCCACGAAACTTTACGTACTGCACTGTCCTCCTAATGAGGCTCTCGCATGCCCAGAAAGTGTCGCACCGGAGTCCCTCCTGGGCGCGCCGTATTACGTCGGCTATACGTTCGAGCCCAGATACGTCGCACAGCTTAAGAGCTGCTGAGAAGTGGGGCGAGTAGTACAGCCGGGCTATGCAACGCGTTACTGGCTCTACAACCGCCGACCCCCGAGCAGCTGTGTAGTACGTGTCATCCATGGCAATACTAACCATACGCCGGAAAAGCTGGAAGTGCTCATCAACAGCCACGTAGCACCGCGTATCGCCTGTAGAAGTATCAAGTCGAATGAATGCTTCGATCAGGTTGAACAACTGTTCCCCTACTACGACAAGATCAAAGGATAAGCTTCGGGTTAGCGTGGAAATCGACGCCGAAATGTATCGGGCACACATGAGGGTGGTTACACCCGCTGCCAGCTGATACTGAGCACTCGGATCGGATGGCTCGATCCCATGATCGAGAAACAACACGATCATCAATTGCTTGCAGGCATGAAGTGCCGACACCGCGTGGGTGCCCGCTAGAATATCCAGGCACACGAGAACGTGGCGGTAAAGTGCTCGCATTTGCGCAACAAACACGCTCGAGTGCCTGCCAAACGTGGTGAGGGCGACCAAAAAATCCATAGTGCGCTCCACGAACGTGTAGAAGCCTGTTTCTCTGATGTTACTCACATTCGTCATTCCTGTGTGCGCCAACGCTGCGATAACGCGCTCGAGAGCCGAGTGCAGTGACATCTCACACAAGTAGCGATTGGCTTCACGTATTAGCCTCGGCGCCACGTTCGGGTCAATCGCGATGCAGCATCGATGCAAAATGTTCCACACAACATTGAATATTAGCTTGTGAAAATGAATGTCGAAGTTCCTACGGCAGCTACAGAGACGGCAGCAAACTGCTGCGGTTGCCAGGATCATCGAATACGTATCTGCGGGAATAAATTTTCCAGATAGCACAATGTCCATCAGACTCTGAATAATGTCATAGAAGATGTCTGGGAGTAGACTCGCCTCGTACCCCTCACCCAGCGGCAGCCAGTCCTCCGTGACCCTTCTTCCGATAGCCAGAATCGCTTCACACGAGGTTGATATCAAATTTGCCTCCTCCTTCTCCGACTCACGTAGAATTGACCGTAAGCGAAAGTGGAAAAAGTTGAGTATGGCGTGGATATTTTTGATGAACTTCGGCCATGAAAAGTTTTTCACTGGTGCAGCGAGTTGCTGAGCACCGCCCTGAGCGGCAGTATCGGGAGCTGGCTCACGCTTTTCGGCGTTGTGGCACTGCGACCCTTCAAAAAAATCGACTCCGCGGAGCGACGGATCGGAAAACTCAACGAGATCCAGAACGATCGGCTGCGAGCGGGAACCACCCTGAGGTCGCAAGAATTTCGCGCCGGTTTCAGGGTACACGGACCCCTCATCTCTTTTCTTAGCGCTGACTACACCTACGTCTATGTACGAAGTACTTTCCTCATAAAGATAGTCGCAACAGACTAGGTGTTCCAGAAGATCAATTGCCTTTTCCCGCACTTTAGCGTCGCTACTTCTTACAGATGAAAGAACGTACGATATCATACCTGGCATCGTCGCCTCGACCGCCTCCATAAGCGCTAGCATCTGTACCTGAATAGCACTCACACTATTTACAGGATTAGAGAGGTCCAAGTGGCTGCGAATTATCTGGCGCACCAGCCTCGACGTGAACGCAGTTGCACCAAGCCGTCCGCAGGCCGCGCGAAGAAAGAAAAGAACGCCGCCGACTGTAAGGGTGCATCTCTCCGCCATCCATGTGATGTACGCCTGCTGGGCTCGTCGTGCCCATTTCTCAGCCTCGCCCATCGGCATTTCTCTCAGAAAAATCGAAAGCGTAGCAAACGCCTCGCTACGCACGAGAGGATCGTCCTGTTCTGTTAACCCCCACACAACCTCTGCACTCTGAATAATGTGAGTGCTTCGATGGAGTGTTCGGAGAAATGACAGCAGCGGTCGCAAAAGTATTTTACGGACATTTTTGTCTTCCAGAAAAACAATGGCCCATTTTGCGAGATTATCGGCAGAAGACAAGCCCCTGCTTCCATTAGGCTCTACCCACTGAGGGTCCACGGCAACAATCTTTTCGAAGCACGAAACTACGATAGGAATTGCTAGATGCTCCGAGCCTCCCCGAGGCGGAAGGTTATTTTCAGGGGCTCCTCCCGCCGAGGCACCCTCCGTGTCGAGTAGTCCTGCTGCTACTACTGGCGCGAAGAGAGCAACTAGCAGAGATTCCACCTTTACCTCGAGAAACGAGACGACAAAATAGCTCTCGGGAACCTTGCAGAGCCGCTTGGCCTGCGCAAGAGCAAGGGGGCAGCATGTGTCGAGCACGGTGGCAAGACAGCCGTAGTCTTTTGGGCATGTTCGTTCTACTTCTTCGTAGAGGTCCACAAACGTCCCACAAAATCGGGTGCAGCCCACCAGCTGCACCGCAATAAATGCCGCAGCCCTACGCAGCTCTGGCCGCTGCCACACAGCCAGGTTGGTGATCGCCTTCTCCAGAAGGGCGCGAGAGAGCTCCTCATCTGCATAAACCCCGAGCGCTTCAAGAGTCCGGCGAAACGAGGTCGAAAATCTATGATTTACAACTACTTCCGCCGAAGAGCAGAGGCCCATCACCTCTTTCGCGAACACGCGAAACGCATTGGTGCGCTGCGGTATGCTGATTCTGTCTGCGATATTGCTAAAGTGATGAATAATAGCTATCTGTGCTCGGATGCTGCTAGACTCGCGCAGCCGCTGAAGAAGCACCGTCCACAATGTTGAAAGCATACGGGATGCGTGGCCGGCGATCATGTTCCCTAGCAGGGCGTCCACCTTGTCGTGGTACGGTGTGCCCAGATAGGCGCACATATCACGGAGGGCTTGATTCAGCTCCGATGGATCGTCGACGACAGCCTGACTAAGCGCTTCGATCCGCGCTACAGCAGTGGCATCGCTCTCTGTGGCCTCGAAACTAGAGTTTCCGCTGGAATTCGGCTCACCACTGGCGTCTGCCGCAGCATTGAAGCCAAGGTGCCGCAGACTGAACATGGCAATTGCGACGCTGACCTAGGGGGAAAAAAAGGGTGAGTCACTCACTACTTGCAGAGCTGCTTTGTGACCTCCTCCTGGTTCACTCCGGGGGCTCCGTCATTGGGCGTTGCGGGGTGTCGGTGGGGCGGGTGGGGTTTGCGTGTCGGCGACGGTCCGCCTTCGGAACCACCTCCGCCCCCGCCACCCCCGCCCCCAAAAAAAAACCCAGGCACGCTACCACAGAGCCATTTGGCCCTTACACCTCTCAACAGAGGAAGACTGTCCCACTGTCGCAGGTCCTCCCTGGCGCAGTCGGCAGCGCGTTAGGCTGTTAACCTACAGGTCGTTGGTTCGAATCCAACGGGAGGAGCTTTTTCCGGGCCAAAGCACGCTAATTGAGTATCCTACTGACCTCTGTATCGGTTCCACAAGGGCCGCTTAGCACAGTGGCAGTGCACCACTCTCGTAAAGTGGGGGTCACGAGTTCGATTCTCGTAGTGGCCTGACTTTTTTCCAGCTCCGCTCTATCTGTGTACACCTTTATGCGTCTTTGGCGACCGGTGCTGTCGCTACCATGTCCAGGTCTCCGATATGCGGCAGCCTTCTGTAGCTCAATTGGTAGAGCATGTGACTGTAGAACACTTAGCGGATATCACAGGGTCGCTGGTTCGATTCCGGCCGGAAGGATACTTTTTCTTGGCTACACCACTTCTTTTTTTTCTGCGCGCGGTGGGTTGCTTCTCGGTTTGCATGCTATGACATGGGCGGCGGCATTGTGTTTCACCACGGCGATCTGCGGGTAAGTGTCGGCTCTTCCCGCTGCCGCTGGTGGGCGCTAGGCCGTTGACGTCGGGCGTGTCTCGATAACAGAGAGGATGTCGGTGGTGGGAGCCTGCGAGAGGAATGTGCCCCTATTCACTGGCCTCAAAAACTTCTTATGTTTTTGGTTAAAGACGGTACCACCGATCAAAATCGGGGA
>PGOM01000041.1:0-22302 GCA_002921335.1 Paratrypanosoma confusum | reverse complement strand
GCAAGGCGGCGTCGGCGGGCCTCCCGGGGGGGCCACCGACATTCGCGCGAGCACACCCCGCGGCCCCCGCCCGGCCTTTGCAGCGACCCCATCGCATAACCCGAAACCACCCGGGCTGCCCGGGGCGGGGCTACCGCGGAGGGGGGCCGTTTCGGAGGGAACTGACGGAGAAGACGGGCGGGGTTCCATCGCCATCGCCGCCGCCTTCTCCCGTTTGGGGGTCTGCGTGGCCGGCCGGGTGAACCGCCCCCGGTCCCGTACGCCCAAAGGGCGGGGACCCCCCACCCCCCACGCCCAAACACGCCAGCAGAACCACACGGGGCGATCGGGAGGAGAAGATATGGCGAGCGCAGGCCCTCGCGCAGCAGCGGTGGCAATGGGGTTGGGGGCGGCGGCGGCGTGGCGTGGCGTTTGGCCGGCGCATGGCACCCCACCCACATTGCCCCACCCCCGTCCGGCGAAGAGGCCCCCTCTGGGAGGGGGGTGGGAATGTGGACGGGTTGTGGGTGGGTGCGCGAGGTTTGGAGGGGGGTGGGATAGGCCAGGTGGGACCCCACGGGGGCTGCGCGCGGGCACCTAGCTGAACGTCACCTTGGTGCCGACGTCGTGACGGCGTGGCGGGGTCCCCGCGGGCTCCTGCGTGAACTGCCGGCGGATGCGCTTCTGGAGCGCGAGGTCGCGTGCGGAGAGGCTGGGCCGCATGGACGCCATGGCGGCGTCGATGTCGGCCATCCGGATTCCGTCCTCCACCGCCTGCTCCGCGTGCGCCGGGGGAGGGGCGGCGCCGCGCGGCACGGCCCCGGTGAGGCCGCCGAGGGCGTCGGTGAGACGGTCCGTCCCACCGGCGGCGGTCCGGCCGAGAACGGTGTAGGCCGTCGCCTCGCCGGCACCGACCCCGCGCGAGCCTGCCGCCGCGGCCTCCCGGCGCCGCTCGATCGACCGCTTGCCGACGAGGAGGTTGGCGGTGGCCAGCAGCGCGGCGAGATCCGCCGGCGACCAGCCCTCGCAGCGCGCCGCAACGTGCTCCAGGTCGGTCGCCGTGAGCGACGACCGCGCCGTCTTCAGGTGCGCCCGGAGAACCTCGACCCGCTCCTCCTGCGACGGGACGCCGCAGTGCACCAGCTTGTCGAAGCGGCCGGGGCGCAGGAGGGCGGCGTCCACCAGGTCCGGCCGGCTGGACGCCGCGACCACGTACACGTCCTTCCGCGCCTCCACCCCGTCGAGGTAGCACAGCAGCTGGTTGACCACGCGGTCGGTCACCCCGGTGTTGTCGACGCCGCGCTGGGGCGCGATGGAGTCGAACTCGTCGAAGAAGACGACGCAGGGCGCCGCCGCCTGTGCGCGGCGAAACACGTCGCGGATCTTCTGCTCGCTCTCGCCAATGTACTTCCCGAACACCTCCGGGCCGTTGACGACGATGCAGCTCAGCCCCTCCGCGCTCACTGCCGTCTCGACCACGTACGACTTTCCACATCCGGATGGGCCGTAGAGCATCACCCCGCTGCGCGTCTTGAGCGGGAGCTTGGCGAACAGCCTCGGGTGCCGCATCGGCAGCAGGAGCGTGTCGCGGAGCACCCGCTTCGCCTCGCCCAGCCCACCCACGTCATCCCACGCCCTGGGTGGGCCCGCGCCGCGGAGGAAGTGGATCCCGGTGTGCGCGAGCGGGACGAAGTGCGCGAGGACCTCCTTCACGTCGGCGACGAGCGGCCCATCGACCCCACCCGCGCCGGGCTCCCGACCGCGCCGCACCACGCGCGACACGACACGGTGGATGTCGAACGGCGTGTAGTTGTCCAGCAGCCCCGCCACTCGGTCCGCCGTCGCCGGCGACACGTCGGGGAGCAGCTGCTTCACCAGCGCGGCGCGCGCGTCGCGGCTCAGCCCGCCCACCTGGAGGACCTTCGCGAAGCACGCGGCGGTGTTCAGCGACTCGTGCAGCGCGTCGCGGGCGGCGCAGGTCGCGACGACGACGACGGGCTCGCGGCGGCCGCCACTGGGGCACACGCCATCCACCTCGGCGAAGCGGCGCAGAACGCCCTCCACCACACTCTCGCTCACATCGCTCATCGCCGCCACGTGCCCCGCACCTTGCGCGGGCGCGATCGCGTCGAGGTTGTCGAGGATCAGCACCGACGGCGCGTGCGCCACGCACTCCGCCAGGCTCCCCCGGAGCCCCTCCAGAAACGACGGACTGCTCCGGCATTCGACGTGGACGACGTGGGCCCCCCTCACGCTCCTCGCCGCGGCCAGCGCGATCGCTGACTTGCCGTAGCCCCGCGCCCCGCAGAGCAGCACGTTGTGCGGGCCGGACGGGGTGCTCGCGTCGAACAGCAGCCCCCGCAGGGAGAGGCACGTCGCGAGGTGCGACGCCAGCTCGAGCACGACCGACCCGTGAACCTCGACCAGGGCGCGCAGCTCCACCTCCGATCCCGCGGGTGCGTCGCCGGGACCACCGCCCTCCGGCAGCGGCCCCCCTGGCGGGTCCCTCCCGCAGTCCAGCACCGAGCCACCGTGCGCCTTCCGCGGCGGCGCCCCCACGAGGTGCTCCATCGTGTGCGTGATGTTCCTCTCCGGGTGCGGGAACAGCAGCAGGTTGGACGGGCTGATGGCCGCCGCCAGCACATTCCAGCACTTGCCCCGTGGAAGGTCCCACCCGTCCGGGCCATGCGGCACCACGACCAGCGACGCACGGCACGCGTGGCGGCGGAGGTTGGTATCGCGGATGGCATCCATCGTAGGCGCCGCCGTGGGATGCGTGGCGACGCGGTCCCTGGCCAGCGCCCCGAGATCGACGACCCCGACCTCACTCGCAGCGGTCCACCCGTACTGCTCGGCCGTGGACTGGCTCACCACGATGGCGGACGTATCCACCCCCTTCGGCGCAGAGCCGACTTCCGCGGCCGGCACCGTCCGCAGAACCGCCCACCGGGGCGTCGCGCCCCGACCCCCCGCGGAATCCGCATCGTCTGGCGGGGAAGACCGCACGCGGGTTGCGACGATGAACTCCGTTCCATCGCTCATCACCGCGCAGCCGCGGCCGGCCCCAAGCTGGGCCCCTCCCACGACCTCGACACGCTCCACCTTCACCTTGGCACTCACCCCGCTGCGGACCACCACCGACACTGGCATTCCCACCGAAACGACCTGGACTTGCCGAAGCAGCGTGGCCTCGATGTGCAGGGCGCTGCATTCCACTACCTCGCTCTCATCTACCGTCGTCGGCGCCACGAACACGCGAGTCGCCCTCGGCGCATTCCAGACCGGATTGCACACCACCGTGGTGCCCTCCTCGATACCGAAGTCACGCGCGAGAGTTCCCGACAGAACGATCTGGTACGGCTTTCGGTTGTGCGGCTTGTGTAGGAGACAGCCGACATACATGGGTTGGCTCCCCACGGTCAGCTCCAGCGGCACGACTTCATCGGCTCGTGTTCCACGGCTCACATTCGCCAAGCAGTTCTCAGCAACGAGGGAAGACACCAACGCAAATGCATCACGGCGAGTCCTGTCGATCACCACCTCCAGAGATGTGGCGAGCATTCTGTGCCTGGGCCCAACACGCACTGAACTTGGCTTGCTCCTGGAAGTCCTGCGGCTACTCACCGTCACCCCACCCGTACCATGTAGCCTGCGCCGCACGAGGTGACAGGTCCCCGCCCACGCCAACTTACACACGCACACACACACGCCTCTCCCCACAGCCCCCGTTGTTGGCGTCGTGCTCACCCGGAATAGCACCAGAAAGGCTCTCTCCATCCCTCCCCTTCTCCCGCATGAAGGAAATAGGGATGCGCGCAGCTGTGTGAATGGCAAGGGGCTGGTGAGCTGCCACGTCATGCGGTGGCGCGCGGAAGCAGCGAGAGAGAGCCGTAGAGGGAGGGGAAGGGTGGTGAGGTGGGTTTTATGTGTGTGTGTGTGAAAGCAAGGGTGATGCGCGGGGTTCGTGCTGGCCACAGCGAACTCATCTCGTCGACGGGGGACTTTCCTCAGGCCCTCCGCCTGGGCGGGTGGGGTACGAACCCCCACCGCAGCCGCCAGAATTCCTGGTCCTCCATCGTGTTCACGCATCGCGTGCTGTATGTGATCGTTACCTCCTCCTCCGCACGAATGTCGCGGCTGGATCTCAGCTGCATGGCGGGCTTACGTGCGTCATACCACCTCACCGTGCGCGAGTGCGATCCCGTGTGTTCGGGGTGAATGGCTTCCAGCACAGCGTTGGGCTCAAAGTCGTGCGAGCAAAAGTCAATGATAGGCTGCAGGGATAATTCCCCTTCGTCATCTGGGATGGCGCGCGAGAGCACCATCGACATCCCCCACGCCGCCGCCTTCGCAGCGAAGAAGGGGAGGCCCTGCTCGATGTCGCGCCGTAAGCGGTTGAGGCGCACCAGCTCCGCGCGCTGGGCTGGTGTGGAGATCTCGTCGAGGCCGAGAAACGGGGCGTTCGGCACTCCGACCACCTGAATGCAATTCCCCATGAGCAGCTTGTCCAGCTCCTCGCGAAAGGCGGGATCCAGGCCGACGCCACTTCCACCACTGCCGCAGCCCCCCGCCTCATCTCCCTCCGGATCGCTGTTGTAGATGTCATGCAGCAGCTCCAGGTAGGGCAGGTGCTCGCACCGTCGATCGTTCAGCCCACGGGCAACGGCGTGGGTCAGCTGCTCCAGCGGTGGATCTATCCCCCAGGTCGGCCCCGCGAGCCGCTCATGGGGATTCGAGCACATCGCCAGACTGACTGGGATGGAGACGAGAGGCTCTCCACTAGCGATCGGCCTCGTGCTTACGATGTGCAGCCCCTTCGTCAGGCTCATACGCATGCACAACGCACCATGCACCATTGCCCCACGTCGAGCAGCCCATCGACACATGTGACGTACCGACGGAACGCGGCGGGTGAAGGCTATGGGCCACGTGTAGCGCATGGCCTCCTCGCTGAGGCACCGGATTCGTTGTGGCGGGCCATCGAGGATGCAGAAATCCATCAACTGCGCGCACAAAACGTGCCTATTACCCAGTCACTTCAGTGCGTTGTGTACACCAGCACACACCGCTCTGCAACCTACCTACCTCCCTACATACCCGTACGGGAGCACACAGGCATGCTGAGCAGAGATCAGCTCCCCGAAGCTACAGGGGGCCCCGCGCGCCTGGCCCTGTAGCTTCCCAAGCCCCGGTATGTGTCGTTCGTGCACGACAGCAGCGAGGGCCATCGGATCAGGTAAACCTCGCGTACGACCTCTCGGGCCATTCCAACGGTGTGGGCCCCGCGTACACACTTTATTGGAAGCAAGAGTAGGAATTGTGTTTCAGAGAGAAGACGAGACGATCGGAGCGCGCGTATGGCTCCCATCCCAGTCAGTCTACCCCAATGCGCGTTGACGCATGTATAGGTGCGTACGCCGTCCGTATCATCTCACTACCCTCCCCCCCTCCCCTCCACACAGCTGCACCTGCCCTTTCCCCGAGAGTCCAAGAGGTATAGAAGGGAACATCTGTATTCGTCATCCTCAGCCCACTGCCCCATCAACGCATTTCATCCCGCCTTCGTGGAACCTCCCGAGGGTAGCCCCAGGCGGGGTGATGGTGATGGGGGGATGAGAGGTTCGTTGGCAGAAGGTGCGGGGTCTGTGGCCAAGTATCGGTGTATGAGCCCATCGGAAGTGGGGGAAGTGGTGATTGAAGGAAGTGTATAGCATCGGCTGGTGAGGCGTGCCATCTGCCAACCCGCGGCTGCCTGCAAAGTGCACGGTGGCGTGTTGGGGGTGGGGATAGGGGCAGGGGCAGAGATGGTGGTGGTTGCGTGGTGGAGAGGAAGGGGAGGAGAGGGGGGCATGGGACCCCCGCGCACCGCTATTCCCTCTCCCCCCCCTCCCCCTCAGCAACCTCCGCGTGGTGCCAGTAGTCGCTGCGACTAGATCCCCCGGCGCGTATGACTTTCCCCGTGACGCTCACTGGTACACGTAGTCGTCAGCGTTGTCATGAAGAATCTGCGCCGACGCCTTGCCGTCGTGGAACAGCTCGTCGACTAGCTGCACGCTCTCCTTGTCCAGAACGGCGGTTCCGTTCGTTTTCGCGAGGATCATTGCTGGCGTCAGCAGCTGCGTGACGTACCGTAGAGACGTTCGCTCCCCAATCTGGCCAAGCAGCTGAAGGGCGTCATCCTCCACGACCACGCCCTCCACTTTGGCACGAATATCAACAATCGCAACGATCTCCGCCGGCCTGTAGTTGTTGGTTCGAATAATCAGAAGGCGGTCCAGCAGGTCTGTGGGAATACCGTGGGGAGCACGGATGTCTGTTCCACGGATGCGGCAGCTGCCCCGGTTGGTAGCGAGAATGACCACTGGCGCCAGTGTCGACTCCAGCGCCTTGTTGAGGAACGTGAAGCACTCGATGTCCAGCATGTGAACCTCATCGATGAACAGGACACCTGGAACGAGCTCGGCGACACCCTGGTCGATGTACTTGTTCACCACCTTATTGATCTCTTGACGGAGCTTCTCCGTAATTTCTGTTTTCTTCTGCCTCATTAAGCTGCTGACGATGGACATAGCGTCCTGCCCCTGGTTGGGCTTGGCATTGGCAATGTCCAGGTCGTGCAGCGTCACATCCTGGATGATCTCCTTTTTCTTGTGAACGTCGCCCTTGGGCAGGGGTACGTACTCATCCGCTTCCAAGTCATGGTCGCCGATGTAGCTGTCCGAGCGGCCCACTCGCTTCACGGCCCCCGACCCTGCCTCGATGTAGATGACGTCGCCTACGCTCACCTTCTCTTTCTCGAGGCTCTCGTAAATGGCTGCGTCCAGCTTCAGCTGCTTCGAGCCCTTCACCGACTTCAGTGTGATGATAACGTGGGCGATGGATTTCCCGTAGCCGCCTAGTGGGTTGTCGGTCTCCTCGGCCCGAAGCTCTGTCACCTCGCCCTCGTACACCTCCTTGTTCTCCTTGATGCGGAGGCCGATCGCACGGCGAAAGTTTTCCATCAGCACAGAGGTTTTCTTCAGCTCGGCACTGAACACTTCGCTTCCTACCATTGGGCAGAATGGAACCTTGGGGCCGAGCTCCTTGGCAATGCCCAGGGCCAGGGCCGTCTTCCCCGTCCCCGGTGGCCCCGCGAAGAGGAGTGCGCGACCTGCCATCTTCTTCGTTCGGATGAGTTCCACGACAATTCCAGCGGCCTCCCGGGCCTGCTCCTGACCGACGAGGCCGTCAGCAGAGAAATGCGGGGTCCCCTCCGCGTTCAACCCCAGCCCCTTGACATGACTGTGGGCTGCGACGCGCTCCTTCCGCGTCGTCGACACGACCTCTTCGATTTTGATGCCGGACATGGGTAGTGAATGCGAGGGGCGTGCAGTGGAGGGCAGCAAACGTGTTTCCACGGTATAGCTATGGGGGTTGGGGGGGGTGGAGTGCGTGCTCGTGTACAGCTGCCTCGTGGAGAAAAAGCCAGATGGAACAGGCGTGGAGCCACGGCAGCCGACCTCCGGGCCAGCCCACAGGAGCACCAGGGACGCAGCGAGGCTCCCTTGGCGCGCGGTCATTTTCCTTCCCCTCTTCCTCCTTCGCCCCCTCCCCCTCCCTGTACGAGGCACGGCTCCGCACAGGGGCCCCTCGTGTTGGAGTGTGGGTGTGATGGCAGCAGAGGGGGTAGTCCATCCGCTTCCCTCCTCGACCTCACAGTGGCTATCCTGCCAATACACGGCGCGGCAGCCGGCCAGAGAAGGAAGCGTGTCCCCCCCCACCCCGTTACACTCAGGACACGCCGGCCTTCTCTGCGACTTCCAGCTGTGCCGTCAGTCGTGCAAGCCGCGACACTGCGCTGTGACTAGGGGAGAGACTCACATCAAAAATCGCTTTGGCTTCGTGGAGCAACGCTGCCGCTTTTGCGTGCCTTCCTAGCCTGAGATTTCCTTCTGCACACTTGAGTGCCGCCTGTCCAATAGAAACATGCGCACCACGGAATCGGCTTCGAGAAATAGCGTAGGCCTCGTCGTAGGACTGCAGCTGCTCTTCGATGCTCCCCAGGTTGCCCAGCGCGTCGCCCAGTGCGGTGTACGTGGTGATGAGGTAAGTATGCTGCGACCCAAAGGCACGCTGCTGCACCTCTATCGCTCGGTCGAGAAGGGCCTTCTGGCTGTGATAATCCCTGTTGGCCGCGTGTGCCTCCGCTAGCTCAATGAGGGAGAGCGCCAGTTGAGGGTTCATCGGCCCTAGCTTCCGCTCCTGTATCTCACAGGCGCTGTGGCAGAGCTGCAGCTGCTTCGCAGGGTCGCCGTTGGCACCGTGGGCCTTGGCCAGCGCCATCATTGCCACGGTGGTCTGGATGTGGTCTTTGCCGCAATGCCGCTCCACGATCGACATGGCTCGCTGCGCCACTGCCAGCTGCTCCTTGCACTCGTGGAGGTGGCCGTGCGCCTCGGCGAGGAGAAGCAAGACCTTCCCCACCTTGGCGTGACGGGGATGAAACCGCTTCTCGTGGATGTCTACGGATTCCAGCAGCAGCCCCTTCATCGTGTCGTAGTAGCCCATGTCTCCTTCCGCGCTCGCAAGGTTGTACAGCACCAGGCCGTACTGGGGGTGGCCTGTGCCGTACACCCACGCAACCATCTCACGTGACCGCTCAAGAAGGTCGCGCTTTTTTTTGTGGTCCCCAATCTCTCCGTAGGCGCATGCCAAGTTGTTGAGACAGTTCATCAGCGTGGGGCTGTTCTCCGTCGGATGGGGCGCCGACGCGACCCGCTCCCACATTCGAATCGCATCGATGAACTCGCCACGCTCGAACGCCTCCGTGGCCTTCCGGTTGCACTCGATGAAGTCCTTCTCTGTCACGAGTGGCGGCGTGCTCCCCACGGCGGCGGCGCCGCCACTGCTCGCCCGCAGTCCCTCCAGCAGCGCGGCTCCGCGCATACCAGCAGCTCGGCACCGGGGGAGGCCACACCACCACACTCGGACACCTCTGACTGGTCGGCCCCATGGCGCCGTGGCGAAACCGAGCCGACCCTGCCGTATTCCTTTACGGAGCGCCCACATCGGAACACTCCACTTGCGAATGCGGGGCACTGCTACACACCGGGGCATACCAGATGGAACACGCTACGAGAGGGGGAGATAGACCAAGAGGAGGGTGCACCGGGCTGAGAGGCCGCCTGCACTGGAGTCCACGGGAGAAGCGGGTGCGGTCGCCGTGGCAGGGCGACGGCGAGTGCCAGCCGCCGTGGCCCACTGCGGGTCCATCGACGGAGCCCCAGCACCACCGCCACGCTCTACTCCCCCCACGCGACCTGCGAATCCCAACGCACGTCACCCTCCTCCCCGCACTGGAACTCAGGCACGCGGGCCAGGAAAAACACCCCTCTGCCTCGTCGTACGATATACATCGGTTCGGTGGAGCACTGTGACGCCACCTAGATCCTGACAGGCGCAGCCGCTTGAATGCACCTATTCCTTGCAAGGGCGTTGCCCAGCTTGCGCGTGACGGAGGGGATGCAGCTGGCCCCAGAAATCTCACACTGGGTGATAGTGGTATTTCTTTGAAGTGCTGCAGTGAGGGCAGCAACCCCCATCGGCCCGAAGGGGTTGTCGGAGAGGTCCACCACGCGGAGGTGCGGGAAGGCCAGCAGCACATTGCTGATGATGAGAACTAGTGGCGTCGTGAGGTGCTGCCGCCGCAGCAGGAGGGAGTGCAGGTGGTCCCCGCACCGCGGAAGCACTGCCAGCACCGCCAGCAGGGCCTTCGTGGGCAGGTAGGAGCGATCGAAGTTGAGGTCCGTCAGCGACACGTCCGAGCAAAACGCGGCAAACGTGACATCCGGGGCGATCGCCTCCTGCTCGCAAATAAACTCGTACACCGCCAGCGGCCTCCGGTCGCGACACTCATCCGCGAGAAAGCAGAGACGGGTGTAGAGCCGTTGAACCTCGGTGGGCTTACACCTGGGAAACACCTCCTCTAACACCACAGAGGGGACGATGTTCACCGATTCATCGGCGCAGAACGTTTTGTACAGGCGCCCCTCCCCGTCAAAACGGGTTTCCTGCACCGGAAGCCCCGCAGCGACTTCCTCGATCATGTCGCACCTTGCGTGGAGCCCTCTTGATGCCCGCTAGGGGCACGCGTTGGATTTTTGCCGCCCCCTCCCCCCCCCCAACTACCACACGCGATGCTGTGCCTGCGGCCCTCCGAGGGAGGAGGGGGGGAGGAGGTGGTGGGGCCCGTGAATGTTGCCCCGCTCCCCTCCCCCCCCCACTCCGCCGTCTACCCAATTCTAATGCAGCAGCTCCACGAGACGCTGTGCGGGGGAGGAGGGCGAATGGGACGGAATACAGGCGCCCACAGCAGCTGCCCCACTGCCAAACCCATCTAGGCGCCGCCGCCACATTGCTCACCCCCCACCCCCCTTCCCTCCCCGACTCGCCACAGCCAGGTCGCCCCATCCCCATGCATCCTCTCCTCGGCGCCTGCTGCTGCACCGTTGCTGCAGCAGAAATGCGTCCAACGCTTTGATAGGCGACGGGAACACCCACACTGGGTTCACGACGTGTCTCGACCATACAGAGCGCCCCCCCCTCCCTCCTCACTTACACTCACGCGTACGGCCGTGAGCCCACCAGTCGCTGAAGCAGTCTCTGAGTGGGATCCACCGACCGCCAGTGAGCGAGCGATCTGCGAGCGCCCAAAGGTTCGCGTGTCCACGGCGTTGCGGTACAGGGTACACTTTACCGCGCCTCCTCCCCCTTCTCACTTCACGTCCTTCTTCGTTCCCCAAGCCGGGTGCGCGCGGCCCACTCCATTGCTTTTCCCATGGGACATCAGCTTCTGTGCGGGGTGTTGCCTCTTTGGCGCAACCCCCCCCCCACACACACGGGTCCTGTTGATGTTCCCTATTTTGTTAAAGTACACGTGTTTTGCCTCTCCCGTATTCCCCTCGCCTCGCCCCACCACCCTCCTCCACGCTCGTGCGCATTCACCACCACGGGACCTCCACGAGCGGAGTCGCGCATGTCAAGCAGAGACTTTGCCTTTCACCCACCAGCCACTGTCGCCACCACACCACGGCAACTAGGCATACAAAATACAAAGACAATCAGAGCCGCAATGGGCTCGACGAAAGAAATCACCACCGTTTCCCCAACAAGGCCCCCTCCGCCTCCGGTCACAACCAAGCATTCCTCACCGCCTCCCGCCCCCTACCCACCGCCCGTGAGGCACACTGATGGACATGCCGGCGAGCTCGGATCAGGAGGTTCACGCGGGGAAAATACTAAACATACAAAGCACATCCACATTGGGAAGCCTCTACGGCACTCCAATATCCACAAACGAAGATAGGGTCGGAGCACTGAAGCGGATGCGAGAGGGAAACGCGGCCCTCCGCAGTTAGACGCTCTAGCGGCCCCTCCCTTTGAACTTGTGTGTGCTAGCCGCACTCAGACTCAGCTGCTCTGGGGCGAAAAAAGATGGATAGGATACCCGCACCACACCATCTACTCTTGGCGTTTGATGCCAATGACATCAATAATGCTCTCCTCACCGGCCGCGGGCTGCGTCTCGCCATGGGTGATGGAGGCAGCGATCAAGCAGCGGACCGAGCCGCCAGCACGACGCTCAATGACGTCGGCGTACAACCGGATAAGGTACTCCTTGCCGTACCACTCCTCCAGTACACGAAGGTTCTTGCGCTGCAGAGACTTGTACCCAGATTCAGACATGAAGAGAACGCGAGCCTCGTTCTCTCCTGGAATGGCAACCTCCAGGGAGTTACCGGCAAACTGACGGATCTCCGCATCACTGAGGTTCAGGACCTCGGAATAGTTCTCTTGAATGTGGTTCATGAAGCGCTCCTTCTCCTCATCCGACTCGAAGGTCATGAAGTCCAAGCCCCATGCGCAAATCCCCTTGCCAACCCACCCAGCAACGTTGGTGTGGTAGATCGTGTCGTATTCCACTGGCTGCTTTGTCAGGGAGACCTCCTTCTGAGGGCGGGGGAGGGCCATGGAGAAGATAAAGCGGTTCTCTGGGGGGATGTGGAGGTTCTCCTCGCTGCAGACGATGTCCAGAAGCTCAGCGTCGCTGCGTGTGGAAAGGGACATGTACACGAACTTTCCATCGTGCGAGAAGTTCAGTGCGCCGGTCCCCTCCAAGTACTTCTTGCCCTGCTGGAAGTCACGCAGATCGACGACCTCGACACCGCGCTCGGTTGCTTTCTCGAGCTTGTTGAGGAACTGGTCCTTCGGCAGCTCACCTTGGCGACCTGGGCTCATCGGGTACAGGATGACAACGCGGCGCACGATCTTTCCTTCTTCGTCCACGAAGTTGTGGAAGGAAACGCTGTTGTTCGGGAAGATGGCATCCGGCTTGTCGTCAAAGTGAGCACGATTTGCACGGGACTCGTTCTTCAGGCGGATGCGTGCACAATCTAGGCCCAGGTTGGTCTTCACACGCGCATATAGGGTCTCCAGCTCACCCACAGCCTGCGAGTGATCCATCAGAGCCTGGCTTTCGCTCACGCGCGACGCCGTGATGAACTTGTTGTCCTTGAACACTTTCGGGTTCGACCCGAAGAAAACGGGCTCAACGAGCAGAATAGACGTCATCGTTGAGTGAGAGCAGTGAGAAGTTCTCGTGGGGACGACTTTCACTGCGTCAGGAATCTGGGTCGCACGATGTACAGCAGTTGTGAGGTTTCAAATGCGCTTCACGGAATGAAAAATTCGATTTGAATATCTGCCAATAAGTGTTGCGGAAAGAGTTTCATCGAATTAACCACACACCCCCGCCGCCCTGGACCACACGCCCATGTCCTTCCCACAAGCAAACGTGATGCAAATGAAGCAAGAAAAAAAAAGAGGGAGAGAGAGAGAGAGAGGCAGCGCCGGAGAGGTAGATGGCGAAGCCGCCTCACCTCCCCACCCCCTCGACACCACTGGACACACACCGCCGGACGGCTGTAGCTGAACCCCTCACAACCACCATCGAGCCTAGGTATGGGCGAATAACCAAGGTACAGCAATGCTCTTCCCTGTGGACCGTTAGCCCGCAGCCCGAGCACCTAGTGCTCCCACCCGCTCCCCCAAATCAAATCGTGTACCTTCTCTGATGCTCGTCTCCCTTGCCCCTCCCCTTCTCCCATCTTCTCCCCAGCCCCCCAAATTACAAGTGCGAGGCTCGTCCATCCTCTTGACTTCGGAACGGGAGGTAGGGGAAATTATTTTAGAATTGCGTACACATTGCAGCAACTTGGTCTTGATGGTCTTGCGAGAGTCCGATTTTGCTTACAAAGCCGCGCAAATCCCGGAAGAAAGGTGCCGCAAATTTCACCCCGCTTGCATTGGTGCTCCACGCAGCGTACACAAGCTTGCACGCTGACATGAACGTATCTGCTTGCAGCGGGGAAAGTGCCACGTCTGGCAGCACCGACGCTTGCTTCGCAGCCTTAGATAGCTCGTACAGGTGAAGCGGGGCGCGGTTGTCGTGCACTCCGCGCTCCACGATGACGCGGGCGAGGAGAGGTATAGCCTCGACAGGCGAGGTCCCCTGGGGAATGGCAGACTCGAACCGTGCGCGTTTCGTCGCACCTGAGATTCCCAGATCGTCGTCCTCCGGTGGCCCAATATCTACATCTGGGTAGTTCTTCTGGTGCTGAGTCTGCGTTTCCAGCGCTGTTGTGGGGGCCTTTCCAAGAATCCTTGTGCGATAGGCTGCACGCCGCTCATCCAGATACTGCTCCAGAGTAACGTCCTGGAGGCGCATCTTCCAGTGCGCCACGGCGTCCTCAGGAACTAAAGGGTCATATCCAAACTGCCGGGTCAAGACCGTTAGCACCGCGCCATCTGGTGCCGACAGCAGCACCCCTTCCGATGACGCCTTCCTCACTTTCTGATATTGGGGCTTCTCGCGCACACAATTGGCGCACCTACGGCGGAAATGTCGGTTGATCACACCGCAAGACATGCATTTCCAGTCACCTGTGCGGCACTCTGGTGGCAGGGTGCCTTCCATCCCAGGAGGGTGAAGCAGTCTACATGAGTCTCCCCAGAAACAGCGACCCTGCAGGTAGTCCATGCATGGCTGACCAAAGTCGTTGAGTCCGTCCTGCTCCTGCATCGCCTGCTCCTCCAGCTCCCACTCCCGCTCCTCTTGCATCTGCTGCTCGGCGACTTCCTTGGGGTGCTCTACGGCCCACAGGCGCTCTTTCTTTGCCATCCAGAGCGCGTCTACCACATGACGAGGAAATACTCGATCCCAGTGCTCGACCAGACTTTCGTACCGGGCTGCTAGCGCAGGGTCCTCGTACGGAATGTAATCTCGCCCAATATCCAGGATATACTTACTAGCCGTGTAGGCGTACTTCTCACGTTCATCCTTGCACAGTTTGTCCAGGATATACCAGCAGGCCAGTTGCTTTTGCCCGGTCCATGACTTGATATGACGGAATAGAGCACCCACTACAAGTTCAAAAACCTGCTCTGAGTTCCCTACCTCACGTGCGAGCTGAGAGACATTGTTAACCACCTTGTTCCCTGGTTTTTCTAGAGATCGAAGGCGCGCGCAAAAGACAGCGAATCGCCGAAGGGTGTCTCGATCAATCGCCTCCGGCTCCCTGAAGTACTCCTCGCCACCACCGAACATCCCACCGTACCCCGATACGCACTTCCGTATGTTCTAGCGGAGGGTTGACCACCCCTTCTCCGCCCCGCAGTCACTACGAAGCAGTCAGAGACCAGCTGCAAGCGTTGCGAGCAGGTGGGTGCGTCTGGAAAAACAATGAGAATGGGAGGGGGGCACCCTTCGATTTGGTACGCTTGTTCACGGGTATATCTTCTGCTATGTGCGTGGGTATGCCACCTGTTATCGCGAGAGGATTTTTCCGCCCACGTGCACGAATAAGCAAACATGTAGCCCCTCGGACCAGTGACGGCTGAACACAGCGAGTGGAAGAAGGCAGGAGTGTCGATGCCTCGCCGACACAGCTACGTCAAGAGCACCCAAGTAAGGCAGTGGCTGCAGTGCCTCGAACGGCTTCAGATGTGGGGTAAAAGGTGCTTTGCTGCGACAAGGAACCCACTTCTCACAGAGTATCACTAGAGTGAGCAGGGTTGGTGGCCCAAGCAACTTGGTAGCATCTTGCGCCACCAACCTGTTTGTAAGTGCCGCGGGTGGTCATGAGATGATGAGAATATCCACGATAGGCGTGGTGCTGCGCCTACTTCAATGACTCCTTCTTTGGGACAACCGGGATCGCGCAGCACGCAGGAGGCATAAATCACAGGTTCAGCATTGCCCTGCGCTCCTCGCGTAATGCCTCGATCATCTTGCGCTGCCGCTCAATTTCTGACCGATACTCCGCAATCGAAGATTGCGTGCACTCCTCACGTAGCACCATGGCGGATAAAACGGTGCGTATACACTTCACTTCTTCTCTGCACGCTGCTGCCTCCAATCGGCTTTCCTGCGCCCGTCGCTCTGCGTCAAATAGAAAGTCGACAAGCTCCTTGCGCTCTACAAGGAGCTGCTTCACTTGCTGCTCGTAAATGTGGACAGACGGGGCCATCTCTGCTTCTCCTGCCTTTGGAGCGGCCGGGCAAGGTTTTTGGTTGTCTTTCCCCTTCGGCAACGTTATCTTTCTCGCGGTAGGAGTATTACTGGTACGCTTGACTGAACCGGTCCCAGGCAGGCTGGATGCCAGTGTGGAAAATTCCGGCGGGAGGGGGGTGGGGATTGGCATAGAAGAGTCCGATGACGGTATGCTGCGGACAGCTGAAGACGCACTGCCCCAAAAATGCTCAGCATCGTCCACGAATTCGTCCGCCTCATCGTTTGCCTCTTCGCGAACAGTGACTGATTTCCAACATGCCGGGCCAGTCCGGTGGATGTTAGCGGACGAGCCTGATATGATCCCCATAGGAGTGGTACTCTTCACTCCTTTCAGACCTTCCCTGGGGGAAACATCCTCGGACATTGCGGTTAGTGCATTGTGCTTGGGCGTGGAGGTTGGCGTCGTACACGTGCATGGACGAGGTAAGGACATGCTGTATCCCAGTGAGAGGCCATTTGATCCCACACTTGCCTTCTGTTCTGGAGGCTGCAAAACGCTACTCGCACTTACGTTATTCAATACACCACAGTTCACCATGTTTCCCAGGTTAATATCGATCCACTGCTTGTTCGCTTCACACAAAGGACTTTCCGACACGCTCACAAAACCGTTGCGTTGTTTGATCGAACGTCCCGTCCACCTTGCAAAGTAGCGACACATCTGACGGCGAGCATACGCATCACACGCCATAGCATGCATGCGTTTCTGGTGCAGTTTACTGCCCCATACGTGGAAGCAGTGCCGTGCGCAAAACGTACGTGATGCACGACGCTCTTCAGCCATTTGCCGCCATACCTTCAAAATAACGGACTTGCACCAAGTTCGTGAATGCTCCCAGCGGTCCGCAGCTGCCGTCACCCCACTTGCTCCGGCAGTCATAGCATGGTGACCACGGCTAATTCGCGACGCGAGGTGGAGCAGTCGAAATGCATCGCTTGCCTTCTTTTGATCACGATTCTCTACACGATGCACCCAAAAAGCAAAAATACGCCGCATCTTGAACAACTGACTCAGCGATGGGCTGTGTAGTGCCTTAGGACTATAGGAACTCTCTCTTACTTCCTCCACAAGCGTTGACGTCGCAGCCTCTTTTCCAGAGTGGTCCCGTACACAGGAAGGTGAAAGCCCATCTTTTTGTTGGGTCTCCAACGTACATTCGACGTATTTGTATTCTAGGGTGCCTGTCTCCCACTGACGACCTAACGGCATTTCTCCTTCCTCACCTTGGCGAGAGCCAAGGGAATGTGGCAAGGAGCAGTCATGTATTTCTCCGCATCGCTCATGATGATTAGTTTTCACAGGTACTTCCGTGCGGGCCCGTGGACTGGTTGAAGAGCTCCCGGAGTGAGATCGAAAGCCTTTTGCTGACGCTGGACCAGGGGGTAACTCCCCGCCATAGAGAGCACAGAGCCACATCCGAAGCAAATGATCGACATCAGCGTCTGCAACTGACCACCCCTCGATCCGCCCACCCAGTTGGCAAATGCGGCTGCGGATTTGGGTATCAAGCAGGGTAACCGCGCGCAGCTGCGCCTCGCTACTCCAATCGTCGCAGTAAATCCCGTAGGGTGATTGGTGCATTTTGCTTTCCATCGGAGTGGAGGAGGGAGAGGGCAGTGAGCTGCACCTGCCTCTAGCTTCATGTTGCTGCCTGTTTGGATCTAAAGCACCAGTTACGGCGGCAGAGACCTCCGTGCTGTCAAAAAAGTTACGCGAAGCTGTGAGCCCGGCACGGCAGGAGGCGCCGAACTGCTTTGTGGAGTCGGTGGAATCGTGACTAACATCGTACACATTGGCCGTATTGACAGTCCCCGAAGAATCCTCCCACAGCATATGAGGGATGCGAGCCACTGGTACAGCTGAGTGGCCGCTTTGGCCGATTCTGGCTTCGCGCCAATGAACCGACTCTTCAACGGCCTTCACAACGTTAACAAAATCCGTGTCAAAGCTGACGTCATTGGTGTCCACATGAGACACGGGTGACGTGATCGGGCCCTCGGAGCGCCCCTCCAGCTCGTCTAAGCGGTTGTCCTTCCTGAGGGCGAGCAGCTCATTATCTAGATGAGTTGTCTGGGCGGGCCTCCGACACGCAGCAATCAGTTTCCGCGCAGAATGCACCGACGCCGATAAAACGCTTCCCTCCCACTCCATGGCATGGGCGGATTTGCCTTTCCAATGGGCAGCATGTGTGGGAAGTGCCTCCAGACGTCTGCGACACTCCGAAACATGATTCGCACACAGGAGCATAAGATGCTTTACAGTGAATGGATTTTTCGCATCGCATAAAAGCATTCCTCTAAGGCGAAGCTCACGGTGAATCTCTAGTCGTTTCCAGGCCTGTTCTAGAAGCTCCGCCAAGCATGTTCGCTGAATCAGATCCGAAATCATGCTTAATTCTCGCAAGAGGCATGTGGAACTGTAACAAACCTCAGCATCAGATATTGCAACTCCATCCAGCTTGCGTAACCGGCAGTACGCCGGCTCGATTCCATGTGGCCAGCAGCATATGCGGATTACGTGGGGCCGATAGTGTGGAAGGGTAGTGACTGGATTAAATTCCAGTGACAGATACCGAAGTGCGGGAAGTAGGGCAAGGGGCTCCAGACTCTCAAGGCGAGAAATCCTGTTACCAAGAAGTGACAGTTTTACCACATGCTTGAACTGGACCACTCCTAGCAGGTGCGTCAGCTTGTTCCGCGCAAGGATGATCGAATGCAATGAGAGCGCTAGTGCAATATTCATTCCGCCTCCTATTACTGGTTCCGCTACGCTCGTGCTATCACAATCGCTAAGCTTGAAGCCGTGAGATTGAGGCCGCTGTAGCAGGACTTGTTGAGGTCCACATTCCTCTGCACATCCAAGGTACAGCTCAGCTTCTCGTCGTACCCTAGCCGGGGCACCGTCTGCTAGCAGATAAGTTAGTAAAGAAGAGTTAATGTCAATATCTGTGACACCCTTCCCGATACAGGTAAGAGTGTGAAGGGAAGAGTCAATACACCTCACATTTTTCGAAATGTATGTTGAAAGGCGCTGCGCAGCGGGCGCAGAGGATGCCATGGTCATCACTCTAGATTCTCGAAGTCGCAACTATGACTGTGCAAGTGCACGTCATCACTCTGAGACCCCCCTTTCCAGTAAATATTCTTGTGCACACGCTCCAGCGTCTATTGTAGCGCAGGGTGACACCGAGAAACAGGTAGCTACAACTGTATCACAGAGCGCATGTACCCATTTTTCAGGCCGAGGAAGTAGTAGCCACGCAGCCCAGATATTGTGCAAACATGAAAGCGCCACTTTAGCGTATAGGTGACGAATGCTTGCTTCTTCGGCTCCCACATTCGCACGAAGTGATAAGAATCCCGTCCCCGACCACATGGGAAGGGAACGTGATACCACGAGCAAGATCAAGCCACACACACACACACCCGCGGAATCTCCAAAGCTGCTTCCGTCAAAGACACGTATTCCATTTACGTAAAGTCACCCATTCTCCCAGTCCACGCTTGAGATGAGGCGAAGTTGCCTTTCCACCTCACGGCCTTTCCCAAAAATTAGTAGCCACATTATTGGCAACCACTCCTTGTAGCGTAAGGCGAGGAACACATGCACCACCGACCCAATCCTCTCCACGGCCAAAACAATATCACCACCACGACCACCAATACCAATACACAGTGGCTTCACCGTGCAAGCACATCAAACCCTCTAGAGAGGAGAGGAAGTCGCACAAGAGTAAAAGGGTTAGCCCCCCCCCATACACACACAGACACTCCAAAATATGTACACCCCCGGGATCGCTACCTTCATTAGAAAGGTGTCTGGCACTCTATGCGCCCGAGAAATGCAACCCCGGGCCCTGCCTGACCGAATCCAGTGCCATCGCGGAAGGAACGTGCACCACGTCGAAAAAAGGTAACACCAGCTAGAAAGCGCAATAGTCCCGGTACTGTTTCAAGTCGGATAGCAATCTGTGTGGATGACTACCTGACGTGCTGAGCAGAGTGGAGGATCGTTTCGGTGCGACCTGAGTTGCCCAAGAGTTCACGTTTCTATCCTGTGTGGCCTTCTCGCACTTCGGACGGAATCAATGAGAGCCTCCAATAACCTCACGGACTAGCCCTAAAGGCTTAGATGCATGTCCTACAAGCTTCCGATTGGAATGTCATCGTCATCGTCACTGCTGTCGGCTGCCTTTTTGACCGACCCACGTGGTCTCTTAGCAGGAGTTACTTTTCCACGGGGCTGCTTTTTCGGCGCCGCTTTTGTGCCCGGTGCACTCTTCCCTTTGACAACGTTGATCAGTGGCTCATCCTCGGATATTTTGCGTGCGGCAGTTTTCTTCGTTGTCTTGGACGAGGACGTTTTCTTCTTTGACTTTGATGCGGCCTTCTTGGCCTTGGAGGAGCTGCTCTTTGACGACTTGCTGCTCTTCTTGGATTTGCCACTACTGCGCTCCTTCGATTTTGAGGAGGACTTTTCTCGGGGCACTGAGCGCCGTTTCACTAGCTCCTCATACTCCTGGCGCTGCTCAGGGGTGCCGTAGGCGTCCAACCACTCGAACTGGATTCGGTCCTGTTCCTCGAAGAACTCCTTTGCTGCTGCCTCCAGTGACACCGACCTGGCTGTCTTTGCTGCCTTTTCAAGCTGTGTAATGAGCATTCTTGTCCAGTTTGCCTTTGACTGAAGCTGATCCATCGTGCGGCGGTGGCCCTTTGAGACGGATTTCTGATGATTGCACAGAATTGCAACCTCAGTATTGGCCCGGTTGAAGTACGCCAGCAAGTCCGAAAGGGATGCACCTTTCTCCACTGGCTTCTCTCGGAACCACCTGTCCAGGGTGATTGAGGCATTGTACGTACGAAACACTTTTGCGGAGAGCCCTGGCATGAACGACTTGAGGTGGTCGTTCAGGTTAGTCGGAGTGACGCAGTGGAAAATGTCCTCACCGTGGCGCTTATTCCGAACAAATTCTTTCAAGAGAGCATGGACCTTCGGGTGAACGACGAGGTCATTTTGGTATCGAATCGAGTCTTTGCCCAGAAAGTCGAACTTTGCTACACACCCCGGGGCGAGCTGAATGTGCTCCACGCGTAGCGAGCAGCAGCCTACCGTGTCGGCCTCGTCAGACCCCTTCTCGTTTCCAACACGCAGGGCCAGCTTGTCAATGAAGTACATGGCCACTGCGCGCTGCCTGGTGGCCAGATCGTCGGAGTCGAAGTCTTTCGTGTAGGAGCTACGGATGTGATCCACGTAGTCCTTCAGTTTGCGTGCCTTTTCGAACTTCATCATGTCTGATTGACCCTTGACAGAGGATGACGGCGCTAGCATCACATATTTGAAAGACCCCAAAACGGAGTCGCGCCACATTGCAAGCCACGTAACTGTGTGGTCGTGCTGGATAGCTGCCCATTTGTGGCCCTTGGGTGGCTGGGGTACAGGGGCACTTTCGCCGATGTTGATGGTGATGTCTTCCGGACGTACTCGCTGCTTCAATTTCCCCATCAGCGGGTGCTTTCCTCGCCCGCGGAAAAGACCTGGTGGCTCCACGCGGAAGTTCGCCACCTGCTCCTTCCTTCCGTTCCACAGGCAGTAGCGATACGTCTCCGCTTCCTTTTCCGCATCCAGCTTTGCCTGCTTCTTCTCTTCCTTTGTCCGACTGAGCTTCTTTTCACGCTCGCGAAGGTGCCACTGGTAAATCGGCTCGAAGTCGCATAGCTCAAGGCGGCGAATGGGATGAACGCGCTGGTCCAAAATTTCACGCCAGCTACGGAAAAAATTTTGCCGAAATATTTCGTTGCGGTAGTAGTCGTGCTCCTTCATCACGGCGAACATTGTTGCGACTTCTTCTTCCTCGGGGGTCATCTTGAACTCCTTTCCTTCATAGACAAGAGCAATTCCATGAGGAACGTACTCGGGAGGAAACATGACGCCATTGTGCTCAAGAGTATCCCACCGCTTCTCCCCTCGCGACGCAAACTGAATCTGCTCTTGCTCCCACCAATTCAGCGTTTCCTCGTCATCCGACCCGCTCTCGTCATTGTCATTTTCACTCCCTTTGTTGATATCCTTTTTCGACTCCTCCTCGAACTCCTCCTTCTTGACACCGCGCTTCATTACAGTGACCAGCACGGTCGGCGGCAAAAGGTCGACGCACTACCTAAGATGTTCAATGCGTGGTGATGTATGTGAGGTGTGCTATTTTCTTCCGGTTCGGTGTGGTAGGGTGTGGGGCGGGGTGTTGGTTGGCTGGTGCGGCGCCGTGGTGCGCGGCCCCGGGGGGCATCGGCTCGCGGGCAGGCCCTGGATAGCACAAGATGCCAAACCCCAGCCCCGCCCCCTTGTACGCATCGTCTCAGATGTCAAGCGTGGGTAAGGAGTGTCCTTCAAGCGCTGTTGGTCTAGGTGGTTATGACGTCGCTTTAACACGGCGAAGGTCTCGGGTTCGAGTCCCGAACGGCGTACTTTTCCCCTGCTATGTGAAAGGGTTGACATTTTTCATGCTAGGCGTGCTGTCCCCTGCGCGCCGAGCGCTGTTGGTCTAGGTGGTTATGACGTCGCTTTAACACGGCGAAGGTCTCGGGTTCGAGTCCCGAATGGCGTACTTTTTTTCCTTGTTGAATAGAGAGTTGTTGGCCTTCCGGCCGGGCTATCCGGTGGCCGCGGGGTCGGGCCGGCCTTCTTGGGGCTTGCGGGGCTCCCCGCCCTCCCGACC
>PGOM01000040.1:115979-126551 GCA_002921335.1 Paratrypanosoma confusum | reverse complement strand
GGGGAGGGGGAGGGAGCCAGAAGAAGATCGCAGGGAAAGACGTAGGCTTCCCCCGTCGAGTCGAAGCAGTCGACAAGGACCCATTGGCGGCAGAGGCGCACCGCTTGTGGCTTGACGATCTTCGCCACCGCGTCATGCGCCACCGCAAACCTTCCCCGACACGGGACTCCTCCGCTTACGCAGCTCCGCCCGCGCAAGCGACACTACGTCCGCCCTCTTCTTCCTCCCTCCTCCCCCCCTTCCTCACTCTACCACATCGCTCCCTCCCCTCCCACGCAGGCGGGCGCGGCGGCCCGACCGATGGCCCACGTCCACGAAAGCAGACGCACCGAGGTGCCGCGGAGCTCGAACACAAGGAGAAATACCCACCGCCAAAGAAGAAGACCACATGGTGAAACTTTATTAAGGTACCTCACAGTTCGGGGAGGGTGGAGCAGACTCGAGTCGAGGGACGAAAAGTGGGCCGGAGTCGGGAAAGGAAGAGGAGGACCGCACCTTCAAGGAGCGTAGTCGAGAGCAGGGAGGAACCTCGCAAGTGTTTCGCAACCCACCACGCTCAGTTTACATGACTGCAGGAGTTTGATATGAGGTGAATCAGAGTCGTTGGCTGAGAGGTGAAGTCGCGGAGGTGAGGAGGATGGGGCAGTTGGGGAGAGGAAGAGGTGGTGTGTGCGCTCCGTTCAGGAGGTCGTAGACTGGGGGGCTTCAGCAAGTGAGAAGCGAGAATAACAGGGGTTGAGGGGGAGGGGGCCTCCGTGCACCAGAAGCGGCGGATACTGTGGCCGCGTCGTGTGGCGACCAGGGCTGGCTGCGGCTAGCCAAGGAAATCGAAGGCCTGGATGCGCGGCACACTTTTAGAGGGATTCCATGCGTGCCCGTGGCGGCTGAGCATCACGTCAACTTCCCTCCTCTAATCGAGCCACGCGGAGCGGCGCGTCCTTACTCCCTCTGCCCAGCTACCGTGTGTTGCACCGCACCTGCTCCGTCCTTCTTCCCACTCTCCACCTTCACTCCACTCACCTCAGCGTCATTTGCTGCGGCGGGGAGAAGAGGTCTGGGGCAAAGTGGTTTGGCGAGAACAGTGCCTTGGCCTCTGCCGAAATATCTGGGGGAACCGCGCTCTCACGTTCTCGCTGGTCGCGCTTGATATCAGCGATCTTTTCCAGTGCAAGGGCGATGAACCGCTCGCGGTCCGCGTAGTCCACGAGCTGGTGCCTTCCGTTGGGGATGACATCAAAGGTGAAGTTGCGCGTGTGGATGCAGTAGGTCACCTCCAGCGAGTCAAAGGTCTTCTTGTCCATCTCCGTTTCCCCGAGCACCCGAAGGTGGAGCTCGTACTCCTCCAGTGTTTGGATGTCTTCCATGGAAAGAGGGATCGTGCGGATGCTGCGATTAACGCAGAAGCTCTTACCACTTGCGCAGCTCATTTGGCGGGCCGAGGGCACGTGCCGCGGATTGAGGGCGTCGTCCCCCTCCTCATCCCCTTCTCTAAGATCATCCTCGCCCTTGTCGCGCAGCATCTTTGAACTTCCCGCCGTCATGGAGGTGCGTTGGCGGTGACTGCGCCTCCCTCCGGGCTCCACGGCAGAGCCCGGAGTGTGTGCCCCCGCTAAGGTCAGCTGATTACGTGCCTCTGTCACACGGCAGAGAAAGTCCTCGAAGTTCTCCGGGTGAACGCGGATGTTCTGCCCGTTGGGGATCAGGTCGAACCGCGTCCCGTTCGCCTTGGGGATGGCGTAGGTGAGGTTGAGGTTTTCGATTTCATCTGGTGAGAATTGAAAGCGGGAAAGCTTATCGAAAATCTCGAAAAAAGTGGACTGCAGATCTTCCGGAACGAGGGGGTACGAGGCGGAGTCGACGTGGTGCTGCTCCATCATGTGCTGCTGCTTCAGGTTGTGCTCCGCAGTGACGAAGGCGGCGTGAATGATGGCCTCCTTCTCGCGTGCGAGCTTCACGAACTCACGGGCGTTCTCGGGCGTCAGCTTCGCGCGGTCTCCGTCGGTCTTCAACAGTAGCAGTGACCTGTCTGGCAGCAGTACGGCAAACGATCCGTTGGCACTCGATGCGCTTTCTGGGCGGCGGTCTAGGTGGTCTACAATCCCCTGCCAAAACTCCCGCTCTGCAGCCCCCAGCTCGCTCTGCGGCCAGGAGGTTTGTTCTGAGGAGCTCTTCAGGTAGCTGTTTGTGAAGAGATCGACCTCGTTCGGGAAGGGACTGAGCAGCCCCTGCGAGGCCTGCCGCTGCTGGCTCGCGAGGAGGGGGCTCGAGTTCACCCTGGGTTCTTGCCTAGCGGCCACCCCACTGGCGGCCGAAGGAGGCTTCCCGGTCTGCAGGAGTTCCCGTACTAGAGAAATATACATACCCTTGTTCTGAGGAGAAACTTGAATGCTGCTGCCGTTCGGAACAAGGTCGACTAGGACGCCTTTGTTCTCAATGGAGAACGTGAGGCCGAGGCGGCTGCAGTCCTCTTGGGTGAGTTGGGCCGTCTCGAGCTGCTTCAGCAAGTAGTGAAGGTGCAGACTCCGCTGAGTGTCCGTGAGCGTCAGGCCCTGCGACCCTACCACGTCGCCACTCCCTGCGCTCGCCAGCGTTGCCGCAATAGGGTCGCTTCCCCTCGCGGTCGAGGCGCTGCACTGGAAGAGTGTGAAGCAGTACCGAGCCGGAGAGAAGATGCCACCAAGGTGCGGAGAGGTGGCGAGGCATCCCTTATTCAGCGCCACTAGGTCGATGGGGCCGCCTTTTTGCTCGACGCCGTGTTCGGCCCTGCTGCGAGCTGCCGCCTCACGTGAGTCCTGCTGGTGCGCCAGCTGCTTGAGACCGAGCTTCTCCAGCGCAATGTGCACGAACCAATCCTTGTCCTTGAACCTCACGGGGACCAGCTCACCGTCAGGGATCAAGGGGATGATCTTTCCGCCCAGGGGAACCACGTAGTACGCATCGAGCATCTCAAACTCCTCGCGGGTTATTGGGAACCCCCCGTCCGTGTTGACATCGGAGAGCGCGGCGAGCAGCTCCGGATACTCGTGGTACAACAGGAGGGTCGCTGAGGGCGAATTGCTAAATGCAGCATCATTCTTCACGGGAGATGACATGTCAACCCCCGACATGCTACCCTGAATTCCGCGCAGGGAAGCTCGCTGCTGCATGGAGGACTTGCGGTACCCGATGGGGCTTGCCGCTCGTGCAGCCGCGGGTTGGGCTGGCCGGCCTAACGGCTTGCTCGGCTGACGCGCGGCCTTTCCTTCCACGTCGTCTCTGCCAACCGCTGGCGGGAAAGTCGGGGCCACTGGTGCCGCGGTGACATCCTCCAGCACTGGCGTGGGGAGAGGGTGACTTGTGGAAGCTGGCGGGGTGCTAGTGCGACCCTGCGGGTGCCTCAGCAGTGCGCAGGCGGTGGAGGCGAACTCGTGCACACGATCGAACGGCACGAGGAGGTTGCGGCCGTTCAGGCACAGGTCGTGAAGCACATTTTTGAACGGGACGCAAAAGCCTACCTGGTGCTCGTCCCACTCCTCCTTGGTGATAAACCACGAGGCTGCGGTACCAGGACCAGAGCCGTGCGGCAGGCCGGAGCTAGCCGTGCTGACGTGGTGCAGCAGGAAATCCGCGACCGGAAGGTAGTTCCCCATGAGGTGCAGCTTAGGGTTCAGCGGGATCATCGCCGCGGTGATTGGCTGCCGGGCCCGTTTCCTGCTGCACAGCGCCGCGAAGCTGTCAAAGGTTTGCGGGGTGACGCGCAGGTGGCGGCCCCCGGGGAACAACTCTTCCATCGTTCCGTTGGGATGGGGAATGACGAAGCGGATCGAGTCCCGCGATCGGAACCCTACATGCGGCGTGTCCTGAAGGAACGACTCGAACCTGGCGCACACGGCGGTGTAATACGCGGCCGCGTTCTGGGCGAGCGACTGCTGCAGCACCTCGACCGCGCGCCGCGGCTCGGACGGCTGCTCGCGAAGCAAGTCTTGAAGCATCCCCTCGATGAGGGAGGGGATCAGTAGGCCATTGAGGTATTCCTCCTCCATCATTGGTGATGGCAGTGCCCGGCGCCACCACCTACGTCTACTACCCGTGGCGGTGCCCCTCCGCACGCGTCACCACGGGCTCTCCCCCGCTGGGCTCGCTCCCAACGCGCCACCGATTCTTCTGTCGCAACACTGCCTCGCTCGCTTCCCACCCCTCCCTCCCACGACGGACTCTCTTCCCACCGAACGTACTCTAGTTGTGACGGCGTTAATGCACACGCCTGCGCAGCCGCGCACCACCCTCGTCTCGTCGCGCACTGATCTTGTTCTCTTTCGCTCTTCCGCCAGCAGACGACCGACTCCCCTGCCCCCCCCCCTGTCGAGGGTGCGTGGCAACAATGTGCAAGTGCTCGCTTGCTTCCCTTTCTCCACAGCCTACCGCTTCTCTTCCTTCTATTTATCCCCTTTCCACCTCTTTCCCTCTACACGCGAGCACCCCGCCCGCCACCCCTTTGCCTTCGCGATGCAGCTCCGGTAGTAGCGCACACGTACTGGGACGCCGGTCCACTAGCCACTACGATTCCCTCCAGGCCGGAGCTACGCCAGTACAAGTCTGTGTTGGTGCTTGTTGTTCGTTGTGGGGATGTGTGCTTCTCAGCGTACGCGCGTAGAGGTGGAGAGTGTGATCTTCTCCGATGTGACTGCCCGAGTGCTTCCCCCCCTCCCCCTCAAAAAACACACCACAGCACCAGCGAGAGCCACGTTCACTTGGCATGCAAGGGCAGTGGCACGTGTCTGTGATTAGGCGAGTGAGGTGGAGTCGAGACGCACGCTCAACGCGCCACCTAGCGCGTTGATCTCCCAGCCAGCCTCTCCCGATGGCACAGCAGTGCGCGGGGGCATGTCCGTGGCGGAAGGGGTAGCGGGGGGTGGGGTGCTGTGAAATGTGAGTTGCGTGTGGCGACGCGGGGCGCAGTACCCCGGCTCTCCGCTCTCTCCCCTAGATGAACGGGTAGGGAGGCGGCGGTCGTCGCTGAAGGATCTGCTTAATCTTCTGCTTGCACCACGAGGCGTGTTTTGCCTCGTGTGACAGGTAATCCGCGCGGTACCGCTTGGCCTCCGCTGGAGAAAGAAGCATCATGGCCTCGTTGTGGCGCACGATGCGCTCCACACTGAGCTTCATGTGCTCGTGGAAAAATTCCGCCACCTCGTGGCCTATTCCGATGAGTTGAGTTGTCTCGGTCTCGCCTTGCACTTCCGCGTACTTGTAGAACTCGACAAGCACGCGATGGCGGGCCCAGAACAGGCTTGCCCGGTCGCCAAAGTACGCCGCCCGCAGCCCTTTCATCAGTTCGCGGTAGCAGCGTTGCTGCCGGCTCCACCCCGCTGACGCGACGCTCATCCTGCTGCGGGAATTCAGCGGAGGCCTGAGGCGCTCGACCTAAACAACAAGCTTGACATCCACGTAGCGCCACCATGGCTATCGCCTCCTCCTCCCCTACCACACCACCCAGGAGAAGCAACCAGGGGGCCCGCTCCACCCGCTCTCTACGACCCGCCGCACCCCACATCAAACCCGCTAAATCGCACCGACTTTCAGAATGCGGGAGTTTGAGTGGCACGGCCGCAGGCACAGCCATAGAACCAGCGTACACAACTCCCCGCTGCTGCTGGTGTGTCCCGCCGATCAACACTGCGGTACCAGCGTCTCGCTTATTGTTCCACTCTTCGATCGGGGCAGCAACTGCTCACATGGCCGGGGAGGAATGAAATGTGCTTCACGCAGGCGAGGGAGGTAGCGGCGCAACCACAAGACTCCTCGTCAGCTATCCGCATGGCGAGTGACGGACGATTTCGCTTTCCTCGTCAGCTGTAAAGGGGTGGAGACGGAGGAGCGAAAAAAGAGAAGAGACGTCCTGAGCAGCAACAAAAGTTTCGTGCGGGTTGGTATGCTTGTCAGACGTTGGCGAATGCCGCTCTTCATCACGGGCGGCGGGTTGGATTGGCGAGTTGCTCTCGCTGGGGCAGAGGAGGTGGGATGTAAGGATACCACTTGGGCGTCTTGCCAGCCCCAATACGGAGCGGGAAGGGGTAGGGGAGCTGGCAGGTCAGTAGTTCGCATCGAAATACTCGAGGACGACGAGGTTGCTGGTATGGATGGCGTAGTGGTAGCCGTCCCTGAGGAACTGCTGGTACTCGTCGTCACTGACGTATGTGAGATTCTGTGCCCACGCTGAAGATGCGCGCAGCCACGGCTTTGGTGCCTGGGTGCTGCTGTGGCGCGAGAGAGGGTAGTAATCGTAGTCGGAGGAGCCACGGACAATGGCCGCAGGAATCTGACCGAGCCGGCCCACGGCGGCCAGGGCGCGCAGAAAGCCCATGCCCTCCATTGCTTGGACGCAGACGACCTCGGCAGGGGACACCTTCTTGTCCTTGCTGAGCTGAGCACTGGTGTATTCGCGGCAGAGGTAGTCGTTGCGGGCCCCAACGGTGAACTGGTTCATCGTTGCTTCCGCGCAGTTTGTGCGGACGCGAGTGGCGGTGCTGAGCGGGGGATTCGGGTCCATCGCCGCTTCGTTCGCGCTCCACCACTTCGCTGCAGCCTTGTACAGCTCACTCGGCTGGTCGGGAAACACGACGATCTGGGCCTTTCGAGTCATCTCCTTCGCGAAGTCCACCGGGGCGGTGAAGCTGCAGCGCCCGAAGAGCGCTGTGTTGTCGTGCTCCTCGCAGTTGGGCCGGCCGCACTCGGATTTCTCGTTGACCTCCTCTTTGCAGATGCCGCATGCCATGTCGTACGCCGCGGACGTCACGCACACATCACCGATAGCAGTTTTCTCGACGTCTGGTCGGATGCCATCGCAGCCACTCGCTGCATCAAGTGGATTGAAGCCCCCAGTGTAGGGCGAGAAGCCAGCGGTTCCCACCCACGTCATCGACTTGACGTTGTAGCCGCCATCGTTGAGCACAGACAAGGTGCACGTGACGGCGTCAAGGGTGCCAATTCCCGAGGTGACGATCAGAGCCGGAATACGATCTCCTGACTTGGTGAGAATGTTACCGGTGACGGCGGACTGGCACATCATCTTATCCACCGGTCTCGTGTCCGTGAGCTTCTCGACGATGTAGCGAAGCTCATGCATTCCAGAAAATGTGCCGTCATCAGCACAGAGAATGACGTCGACCGCAATGCCGTCGGTGACGTTCGTGTCACTCGGAATTGCCAAACGCGCTGATACATTCTCAGGGAGTAAACAAAGCAGTAGTAACAGGACCAACGTGGCCACGGAGAGTTGCTGGGGTGAGGGATACATGTCTGATACGTTCCGTTGCATCAATCAGGAGTGGACTTGGGAGCGCAGATTGCGGGGCATGAAGGCTATCTTGCCTTCTGTGCTACTCAACCTCACTGAGTGAACCAACTTCGGTGGTGAAGGCGATATGGCGAAGAGATCGAGGAATGAGCGAGGCGCAGCACACAGACCATGCAGCGCTGAGAGTGCTCTCGCACGGGGCACAGGGGCCACTGGTCAGAGCTCTCCATCAGGTGAATCCCGCGCTGCCGCGCGCCTGTGACCGAGGCCGTAGGATGTGGGGGGAGGAGGGAGAGGCTGTACGAGCGGATTCGGGTCAGGCCGCTAGCTCAACGCGTGCTTGAGGTCGAAAAAGTGCGAGAAGGGGCCTTCCGAGCTCATGGTGATTTCCTGGCGGTTCCCGAAGGTCCCGTTCACGACTCGGCCCGCGGGCCGAAGCCAGCCCTCGCCGCGCTCAGCCGGGGTTGGGTCGAGGGGACCACCGTTTGCGGTGACACCGCTGGCGTCTATGCCACGCCATTTGCGGAACAAGGTGCACAGTTGGGTGAAGAGCAGCTGGCACGCGGACTTCTCGACCAAGGAGTGGAACTGAACGGCGTTTCCCTTCAGCTTCCCTCCAAGCGAAGCTTGCGGGACGATCATGATGTCCGCATCGGGGCATTCGAGGAGCGATAGCGGTCGCATTGTCAGCTTCTCAGGTGCAAGATGCGTGAAGATCTTCGCGTGAATTAGGGTCTCCACCGCTGCCGCTACATCGGCCTCGGTGGTGTTGTTGATGAACGACACGTAGATCAACACCCCTCGACCGATTCGAACGAACACATTCTCTCCGACTAATACGCTAGCAGAATCGACAGCCTGCAGCACGACCCGGACAGTCATCCTGCAAACTAGAGGTCGCAGCAGGGGGTGCGTACACAGGTGCAGGAGGTGAGAAGTGAGGGGATGCTACTGCACTGCGAAGGAGTGGCGTGGTATCCAATGAATCGTTTCCGCGTGGCGCCAAGGGCGATGTGAGCTGGAGAAGGGCTAGGGGAGCATGGCATGCGCAGCGCAGGGCGTCGCCCATCAGGAGTCGCCCCGCCAAGCCTCTCCCTCCGACCCAACTGGCGGTGGTGCCGGATCACATCGCCCACTCGCGCTGCGCGCAGCTCCCTCCTCCTTGAATGGCTTTGGCTGCGGGATGATTCCAGCAAGGCGTGCGTGAAGTGCGAGTTACCCGCAATTAGCTTCGCTGAAAAACAAAACAACACAACAACCCGGCTCAGTTTTACCATTTGTTTACCCAAAGAGTAGCTCAAACGAATAGATTTCGCTACTTTTATTCCTTACTGGAGCGCACCAGCTTGCAGCTAGGCGTAGCCCAGCATTCGGATGCGGGCACCTGCTCTGCAGCGTTGATTCGCCGCGTAGCAGCGTAGATGAGTCAGGTGAAAAAAGGGGAAGTGGGCAGGAGAAAGGAGGGTGTGTGTGTGTGTGGTGCCTGGGTAGTCGACAGGTCAACAGAGCGCTACGACAGGCGGCCGGTTCTGATTGAGGAGCTGTTTCTGCCACGCTGCCCCCCACCGGTTGCGAGGCAGTGGGGTTGGGGCCAGAGTAAAGCTGAGAGGCTGGATCCGGAAATTAGGTAGTGTCGATGGGAGAAGGAAGGATTTGCACGGTGCATTGGCACATGTATCTCAAAAACCTGCGGTGTGTTTCCGGAGAAACGCCACCACGAGCTCGCCGGAGGTCTGCACTGCGTACCGGTAGGCAGCCTTGGTGAGTGTGACGTACTCCTCGTCGTCCATGAACTTCACGTTTTGGTCCCAGCGCACCGCCGCTGAGCCCTCCGTGGTGTTGTAAATGGCGCGCATCGGGTACATGTCGTAGTTGGACGCGGCGCGAACCACCGCGACGGGAATTTCTGGGTAGTGGGACATCGCGTGGAGAAAGCCGAAGCTCTCCATTGCCTGAACACATGTCTGTTGCGCCACGGAGGTTTCAGGTACCACTGCATGGGCGTACTCACGGCAGAGGACGTCAGCACGCGCGCCGGCAAGAATCTGGTTGTTTGTTGTTTCGGCGCAGTTCACAAAGCGGGGTCTAAGAGGAGCGGACCGATCCGACACCGCTTCGTGGGCCCCCCAGAAGCGCTCGCTCAGCAGCTGCACTTCTGGGGGCATCGACGAGAAGTCCCGTTCGCTCATCGCACCTCGTACCTTACTCACGAGCGATGTGGGGTGGCGGAAGCTGCACTTGCCGAAGAAGGAGTTATCGGAGTGCATCTTACAGTTTGGCCGGCTGCACTCGGTAGAGATGTCACCCTCGATACAGATACCGCACTCGAGCAGCAACGCGCTGTCCGTGACGCAGACACTGCCGATCGCATTCTTGACGGGGTTGCTGAGCACCTCGCAGCCTCCCTCTGCGGACGGGTCCCAGCCCCCTTCCACTGGTGAGAACCCCGCTGTTCCTAAGAAGATACCCTCTGTCATGTGAAACTCGGTGCTCTCCAGGATGCTCGCAGTGCATACGGCAGCGTTGATAAAGTAGATGCCCGTTGTCACGGCGAGCACCGCCTTGCCGTTCATGTAGCCCAGCCACGCCTTCTGACAGTCGTCGATGACTACCTCGCGTGTGTCGTTGAGTACGGCGATAATATTTGTCAGCTCGTGGCTCCCAGAAAAGGTGCCATTATCCGCGCAGAGGATTACTGACACATTCAATGGCCTCCGTGGAAGCGGGACTGCGACGCGATTGGTGTATGCTGCCAGGTATGCAGCGAGAGCAACGGCGATGACCGCCACCCAAAATGTTGGTCGCACGCCTCCGTTCACCATGGTGGGCGGCGGGGAGTGGCTCCCTGGGGTCTGTACAAGACTTGCTTCGCAGCTGGATAAGGTGTCGCGGTTGGGCTACTGTAGACCGAATGGTGGGCAGACTGGGGCCAAGCGCCGGCAGAGACTGTTTTGCCCTCCTCGTGTTTGGTCGATGCGAGCCGCTCACCCACCGCTTCCGTTCGCAACAGCTGGAAGCACCACGTCTACCATCGGGAGCAGGAACACGTGACGTGTCTTTGTCGAGCACATGAAGAGGTAAGCGCGCCCACCGTCGCAGTATGACGGGTGAGACGTTGCACACTGATCTGTCCAGGAAGGGAGGGCCGCCCGACAGGGGTGGGTGGTGCGTCTCTGGGGGGAAGGAGGGAGGTGGGAGGGGAGGTGGGAGAGAGGGCGTTGGCGGCACGGGTTTGCGCATAGGCCAGTGGGACGACTGGCGGGAAAACTATCCCTTCCCTACACCGCCACATCGGC
>PGOM01000040.1:99042-115954 GCA_002921335.1 Paratrypanosoma confusum | reverse complement strand
CCGCCACATCGGCGGTGTAGCCACATCCAGCCCTCCGTCCAGCCGGTCTCTGCAGCCACCGCGCTTTCAACAGCGCCACCGCTACGGAAAGGACACTGGACTCCGATTCCGGGAGCTGGGACCGCTATCCACAGTGACAGGTGCCGAAGACGTGTTTAGGTGCGCGCAGTGTTGTTGTGCGGAGAGGAGTGCTTACGCGAGGAAGTAGTTCGAAACTACGAACATTGCCGTCTCGATCGAGTAGTGAAAGGAGGCGATGACGAACTCGTCGTATTCCGCGGTGGAGACGTAGGACGTGTCCTGTACCCAGCGGCCTCCCTCCCGCTGCTTAAGTGGGTACATATCGTAGTTGGATGCAGTGCGAATGATGGCAATGGGGATACTCGGGTAGCCAGCCGCCACGCGCAGGAAGCCAAACGCCTCCATTGCCTGCACGCACACGGCTTCGTCGAGAGAGAGGTTCATGATCTGTGCCGTGAACTCGCGGCAAAGGTAGTCCCGCTGAGCACCGACAAAAATCGAGTTGATCGTGGATTCCGCACAGCGGACGAGATGCGGACGTGTAGGGGTGGCGTGGTCCGTGACTGCCTCGTTAGCTGCCCACCACTTTGCCATGCCAGCCGCCACGATCGGCGGCACAGCCGGGAACGGCTTATTGAGGGAGGCAGCGCGAATCTTCTCGGCGAGTGACCCATCCATGACGTATGCGTTGCGAATCCGGCTCTTGTCACGACCAAAGCATAGGGGGCGGTCACACTGGGTGCTGGAAAGGGTTTCCGTGCAGTAGGCGCACTCTTGCAGGAAGCCACCGCTCGTGACACACACGCTCCCCACGGCGTTCTTCACGACATTCGGCTGCAATGGCTCACATCCTCTCTCGACGGTCGGATTGAATCCACCCACGAGCGGGGAGAAGCCCGATGTTCCGATAAAGACGACCGACGTGATGCGGAAGAGGGGGCTGCGGTATAGTGAGCGTGAGCACGTCGCCGCACTGGCGTAGCCAATTCCCGTCGTTACCGCTACTGCAGGAAAGAAGCTGCCCGCGCCATTCCTGAGGTAGCCCACGTAGGCGCTCTGGCAGTAGCTGAGACTCACCATGGTTGCGTTAATCATGGACTTATGGATGAAGCCCAGCTCGTGGGCTCCTGATACCGCCCCGCTGTCGGCACACATGAAGGCAACCACCTCTTGCGGGGCTCCCTGTGGATTGGCCTCACCTGGGGCGGCCCAGGTCAGCCCCAGCGAGAAGAGAGTGAGAGCGATGGCGGTGGCGAATCTCATCGCGAAGTGTTAGCGTGATCTTTGTGAGCGACACGTGGTACTGAGTCGTGTTGCAATGGTGAAAGGTGCACAGATATTTTATTCCGTGTGTGTGTGTGCTTGTGCGAGGGTGCGGGGGGAGGAGGTGGTGGTGCCCACCTCTCCCGGGAGCCGCACGTGAGGTCGGAGCCCCGAGGGTAGCGCAACGACTGGGAGAGCGGTTCAAAGGGATCGATGGACGTGGTGCCGTACAGCCTGTTCAATTCAGCGGGTTGGCGCGCCCGGCGTCTTCGCCTCCACCTCCTACCGCAGCGCTGCACCTGTCGTCGATGAGGTGCGGTGCCAAGCACAGAGTGTGGGAAGGAGCACTTGAAAAGCAGATTCGCAGGTGCTTAGAGAGGAGGCGAGTCGCAGCTGCCATGCAGCGCCACTCACATCTTTCCTCCACGATGCTCGAAAGTTCTTAGGGCGGAGGAGAGATCGCCAGCGCATCGCGTGGAAACACGACCCATCGCCTCTCTTCGCTCGATGTTTTTCTCTACCCCCCCCTCCCCCTCGCTCGCCCCCTTCACCGACAGCGTCGACACGAAGACCTCCCGCCGGTCAGCGAGGCGGAGCGCGGTGCGGCTGTCATGAAGCCTGACGTGCACGGCAAAGGTAGAAAGCAAGGGCCGTGAAGAGACATGAGAAAGCACTAGGGAGAACCCTTGTGGGCCCTCCGCTGTGACCTCGGCGGCAGCTGGCGTCGCCCTTGGTCCTTGCACGGTGGCGATTCGTCGTCGCTACTCGAGGAGGACGAGAGGACCAGCTCCTTCTGGACTCCCCCGCTGTCTCCATTGGCGTCGGCGACTGCCCGAGACGGCTGCTCGAACAGCGGGGAAAGGCTGCAGGTACCGTGCGGGCGGACAAACAGGGGAGACTGCGAGCTCTCTTCGCGCGGCGACGGGGTCGCGTCGGCAGAGGCGCGCGTTTGGCAAGCTACACCGCGTTTACTGAGTATCGGAACATTTTCTGCCCGCTGACGCAATGGGCGAGCAGCACCTCCGTGTCCGCTGCGCCGAATCGCGGAGGGGTTGCAGACCGAGGTGTCTCGGTGGCCACCGCCCCGGATCGACTTCTGGCCTTCTGAAATGATGTACTCGACAGCCGAAGCGAACATGGTGAAGTAGTAGGAACGCTCCGATACCTCGTTGCAGTCGCTGAGAAGGGTAACCCATTCGCAGATCGCACACGCGTGGGGCACATCGGCGCGACAAAGGATGTAAATGTACAGGGGAACGACATCGTCTGCGGAGAGCCAGCCGCTGCGAGCCGCCGCTGGCATTCCGCGCCCATCCGTGAACGACGCCCCTAAAATATCCCCGGTCAAGTCAAAATCTTCCCAAGACACCGTCGCCATAGTTTTGTCCAGCACACCGGCGAGCAGCGCAGTGTCGCTGTCCCCACTGGAGCTGTTCCGGCTTCCGATGCCTGACGGGGCCTCAGGGTGCTGCACACGATGGGTTCTGGCAGCGGGGTCAACGTGCAGCGTGTTCAGCGCCGCATTGGAGGCAGTCCGCTTGCTTTTATCCTTCTTCTTCCTGGGCGGGATCCTGCTCTCAGCAGCCGGTGCATCGCGCGGCGCACCTTCCTGGGGTGCTTTGGCCGCGCCGCGGCCCTCCGCATCCCTCGGATCGTGGGTGGTCTTCGCAGTCGCCTTGGGGTTGGCTAATCCGCTTCGGCTCGGCTGCGGAAGCCGTGCCTCGGCCTCCTGGGCCGTGACTCCGCATCCACCGCCCTGAGCTGCGTTATGCACCGCCCGCAGCTGCCTCCGTACTAGTATGTTCCATGGCCCAGTGACATCTTTCAAAGCGCCTTCCATTCCGGAAGAGATCGAGCTCGCAGAGGCTGCGACTGGCTTTGGTGTGTGCCGCTTTGATCCCTCCTGTTTCTCCCTGCTTTGCTTCTCGTTTCCCTCGTGACCTGTGGAACACACAGACCTCAGCTTGGTGGATTTCGTGGCTTGCCCTGGCGGGGAGTCCTGCTGTGTGGCGCTCACGTGGACGACGAGAAAAATGCAGCTAGAGATGTTGACTAGCTGGTCCAGCATCTGATTTGGTGTCCGGAGCTGCTGCAGAAGGCTAAGCTGGTGAAGCACTAGGGAGTAATCGAGCTTAGCGAGATCTTCAGGAACTCCCAGCGCCTGCGGCGACTCCTTCTGGATGGCAGCTTTGTGATTCTGGAACGCTCGCTCCCGGGCGACGACGCCCTGGTCCGTGACCAGTCGCTCCCACAGCTTGGTGTAGAGGTTCTTGAACAGCAAGCGCTGCAGCACGTCTTCAATGCACCGGGACGCGCGGTCAACGTTGTCTTCCGTAGGAACTCCACTCTTCATCTTTTCCGGTGAGTTTTCTTCCGTCACATGCGCCACCATGGTGGATTTGATCTGGTTCAGCTGGTTCCGCAGCTCTGCGAAGCTCACGTGGGTGCTTTTCATGGTATCATACCGAAGGAGCAGCTGCCTTAGCTCCTTCGAGCCATCTAGCGCCTGCCGAGTGAGGGCTTTGGTGATGTCGACTTTTAGCGCCAGTGACAGGAGGGGGGTGTCTTCGAACGCCGCGGTGCCGTTGGAGGCAAAGCTGGGAATATGCAGCGTGCCCGTGTTGAACTCGTAGAGCAACTTCTTCTTCCGCGGGTCATGCGGCTTCAAAATGTACCGCAGGGCGTTGGCCGCAGACACCCTCCGCTGAATTTCGAAGGCGATTTCCAGGGAGTTGGGCGTGTAGTAGAAATAGAAGTGGTCGCCCTGAACGTAAATGCAGAAGGACTTCTTCATTTTCAGGCCAACAGCTTGGATCGTGGTGAAGGGAAAGCTCTTGGTCGGGATGGGTAGCTCTCCTGGCTTCTGTGGTGGCTTGCAGTTGTGGATGTGCGTCGCCGACAGCAGAAGAATACGCTCCTGTCGCAGCCATCCCATGCGATGGTGTCGCTTCACGACCGAGTACTGCTTGACGTACGCGTCGATCGCGTAGCTCTCCGAATCCGTCGCGCTGCGACTTGTTTGCGCGAACGAGGCGGCCATCGCATCGTGGCCGACGGAGCTCTCCACCTCCTTCTTGCGCAAGCCGGCTTCGGATGATGCCCCTGGGGCAGTATTTCTCCGTGTCACGCTCTCCAATTGTGACGATGGAGCAGCAACGCCATTGCTCCTCGGGGGCTCACCTGCGCTACGAGCTCCTGCCGTGTTAGAAGGTAACTGCTGCGGCATGCTCCAGGGGAGCAGGGAGCAGCGCTATTGGACGGAGCGGGTACCTTTCGCAGAGCCTAACCGCGTAGCTATTCATCCGCGTTGGTTTGGCTCACGCAGCTCGGCCTCGGGTCTCCGAGAACGCGCACGCCAGGGCAGCTGCGGCTCCCTCCTGGGATGGCCCGCGCTAGAGTTGGGCGTAGATACTATTCGCTTTGCACCGTTTCTGCCACCCCGTGAACGATGTATCCACTGCAGGCTCTATCCAGGAAAGTTGAGGCGGCCAGTGAGGAGGCACCGCATTGGCAGCAGGTGAGGTGAGGTAGGATAGCGCTACGGCAGGTGGGAAGGAGAGCGTCGTGATAGCCAGTGGAGGGGGGGGGGCCCGCGGAGGTACCGCTCCTATCCGTGGAAATCATGCCAGCAGCGGCGCTGATAGTTGTTTGGAGGCTGTTCCTGCTGCCTACCAAACCCGCCACCACCACCACCACCACCCCTCCCCATCGCTGCTGCCGCTTGAGCGCCCGGGACGAAAGCACACGAGTTCTCAACAGGAGCAGCTAATTCACAGGCCACCTAGTGAGTCCGACTGACTGGGAATTCAGTGATTTCGGAGGCTGGATTCCCACGCCGCGTATCTTTCCAGCTGGGCACGAGATGTGGTGGGAGGCGAGGCGCGCAGTGCATCTTGAAAGTGCCGATAATGCACCTTGCCAATGCGCAAGCTGCAAGGCGGGATGTCATCCATCGTCATGGACACTGCATCGGACGCCGTTGGCTCGCACGGTACCCACCCCATCGAGTCTGAGAGGAACTCTGCGCTGCTACCCGAGGAAGTGACATCTCTGGTTTCTGAAACGGCCTCCACGGCCGACACACCCTTCTCATTAGGAGCTGCGGTGTGCCTCCCTTCGACGACCTGGCGAAAGTGCGACGCTTCCTGTAGTTCTGATATCGGTTGTAGCAGCGCATGCTGTATGACTCGCACGATATCCGATGCCGAGTAGCCCTCCGTTGACTTGGCGATCTCCGCTAGCTCGAGCCTGGAAAGGCTATGGTCCACGCCTCGTAGTTGGCGATTGAGAAGGTGCAACCGGGCCGCCGCGTCGGGCAACCCGACGAAAATCAGACGATCGAAGCGTCGGCGAAAGGCAGCGTCGAGTTCCCACGGTAGGTTCGTCGCAGCGATGAGTGTTGTCCCATACGCGGTCTGTTGCTTTCCATAGCCCCAAGGTGCGGAATCGACGTTGCCCGTGGCAAGCGCGTCTTTCGCGCCGGCGAGCCGTGGAGCTTCTCCGGTTGCACCGTGCGTCGGCCCCGAGCCGCCTAGCGCAACCATTCCTAGGAGCAGCTCTGTCTTGAGACGGCGCGATGCCTCAGTCTCACTGGAGCCCCCACGCTCGCCACAGAGCGCGTCGACCTCATCAAGGAACAGAACGCAGCGGCGGTACTTTGCAGCGGAGTGGAACAGTCGACGAACTGTCTTTTCGGAGTCCCCTACCCACTTGCTCAAAAGGTCCGCAGCCGAGACGGTAAGGAGCACTGCATCTGCCTCTGATGCGGTGGTGGCTGCCAGTGTCGTCTTTCCTGTTCCCGGGGGTCCGTAGAGCAAGATCGCGCGCCATGGCCGCCGGCCCCTTTGGAAGAGCATCGGGTGGGTGTGTGGCAGCACAACGGCCTGCTTGAGCGTGGTTATGGCGTCGCTACATCCACTAATGTTCGCCCACACCAAACCTAGTGCTGATGGGTGCTGCACTGCCACCTCAAAGGTGGAATGGTTATCGCGGGCTTCGCCGTGGCAGTGTTGCCCAGCCACAGGCACCGCATGAGGCTCTACGTCACTACAGCCAGGCGTGGTGAGGGCCGACCGCAGCGGGTTCCGCGGCGGCGAGTTTTGGAAGCGAGACGAGGTCTCCTCCCCATGACTGTGGCTTACGAAGCTGGTGCCCGTGTCTGGTTCTATCCGCCATTCAGCGGGGCGGCGACGGCCCCCGCCCACCGCCGAGGCGGCTTCCGTGCCATCCCCACCGTCTGTGCACACGGGCAGCTGCAGGACTCTTGTGAATGTCCCAGATAGGTATTCCAGCACGGATCGATCGAAGGCGTCCGCCTCGAACGCCTGAAGAAATGAAGTGCAGTGCAAGAGGCCCCTCACAAGACGCTGGAGTGTGAGCAGCACAGTGAATGGAGCCTTGGAACTGTGACCGTATTGCCGGATCAACAGTCTCACCTCACCGGCGAGCTTGAAGGCCTCCTGCCTCTTTCTCACCGCGAGGTGCTCCATGTTGCCGTTGAGATGGCCATTGCCGCAGCCAAAACGCAAGAAGTTGTCTTTTCTTCTACCAGGCTGAACTTTCTCCTTTCGTCTTCCCTTCCGCAGTCTCAGAACTAGCTCTGCTGTGGGTATGTGTGCGGAGAGATGGCCAGGAGTAAGCGCAGCCAAGTGCTCGTGGAGTATCGCATGATGCTCACGTCGTCCTCTCCATGCCTCGATCTGCGACTGCTTCACAGTCCCGGAAGCTGCCTTACGATCCGCTGCACGCACGACTACAAGTGCGAATCACCGGCCTCCCACCCTCCCAGGTCGACAGCGGGGTGTGCCGGAGTACTGTGAATTCCAGAGGAAGGGGTTACTGATGCTGCTGTTCATGTCGGTGGACCTCGCTGTTCACCAAGCCGCATGACATCAAACAGTTTCACATCTTGCCGAGCCCCCTTTCGCTCTCCATAGTGTCCTATGCTTTACTCACTTTCGACTTGGACCGCCTCTCCGCTTGCTCACGCAGCTTGTCATCGTGTGCTTGGCGTCGCGATAGCTGAAACTGCACTATGAGGTCTGGCTTTGGGTTCTTCGGTGTGTGCAGCGCCTGCAGAAACGATCCTGCATGGTCCATGAGGAAGCGCTGCTTCTCTGGGTTGGTCTCCCCTCGATGGGCAGCCCACTCCTCGATGAGGCGCTTCTTGAGGAAGTTGCGTGCGTGGCGGGACTGGACACAGATGTCGATGGAACGGTAGCACATCCTCAGAAGCGCCATGGGTGAGTTGATTTCCAGAATCTGCTGCTGTGAGTTCATCCCCTGGGCGGAGGGGGCACTCGACGTCGTTGCTTTGTTCTGGGGGATTAGGAGCACCGGACACACGCGGCGGAACATCTCTCGGTTTCCTCTGCGGCTGTCCACGGTGACGAGTGAAGGTGGGCCTCAGAGCTGGAGAGTGAGGGAGAGCTGGTGCGAGGGACGGAGGGAGAGACGCTAGCTGACTGGGATGCTGCGGTTGGCGGCGCAAGCTGCTCATTTATGGGAGCAGGGGTGTGACATCGAGGGCGAAGATGAGCGAGCACGCGTGTGGGGACGGCTGTGGCAGAGTGGACGGATCGTCGGCCCACCTCCTCGGATTGCGGGTGACGTCGGAAGCTGAGGAGCGAAGCTCCCGACGACTGGAAGTCGACCGACAGGGCATGTTGGTGCCACGTGTCTGACGGGCACGTGGCAGAGCGATTGTGGGAGTTGCGTGAGGAGAAACAGGGAGAGAGGGCTAAGTTACATGCGACGATTTGATCCACGGCAGGCCGCTGGGACGGTATGCTGGTGGCTCCGGCTTCTCGTGTTCCAGCTCCACCGCCATGCGCATGGCTTCCATGCGTCGCCGGTGCGTCTTCTCGTCGAGTTTCTGCACGACCAGTGGCTTGCACTGCAGGGAGGGATCATTGGTAGTAAATGCACCATACCCCGGAGGCACCCCCCCAAGTCGGCGCCGCCAAACGACGAGCGATGAGGAACTAATACCCCACTTAAAGTGCTCAAAGAAGCTTGTTGAAGCTGTGTTGTCGGCGATGGTAACGATACCGTCGGAGAAGTTGTGCTTGACGTCGTCTGGAAGGCCCACGGGGGCACCCGCAGGCTGGTCTGCGTGGGTGCACGCGCCGGACCGCGCAGCTGTGGGATCGACCAGCGCGGCCCCTGGGAGGTTTGGAAAGGCCGCCTGACTGTCGCGATCGAGGTGCCGCGCGCGCTGCATTTGGTGTACCCAGCACGCTCTTCGAATGCGGAGCAGCTGCGCATGGGATAGCGCGACGGGCGACGCGGAAAATGAGACGAACACCAGGGCTGAATGCTCAATGGCCTTCACAAACGCCGAGCCAAGCGATGGTGGGATGGCGACGCCGTCCAGCAGCAGCACGCAGACGCTGCTCAGCGACGGCAGGCTGTCTACGAGCACCTGAAGTTCTGTGCGCTGGAGGGAGGTGTAGCTGAGGTCCAGCTCGACGACCTTTACGCACCCGTCGAGTAGAAAGTCCCGGAACGACGCTGCGTCTGGTCCACTCAGCGAATTCCCGCGAAGGCTGAGGGTCGTAACAGGGGTTAGCGGCAGCAGGGCTGCGAAGATGGTGAGTGATGCATTGGAGATGCTGTTGTACGCCAGGCTGAGGATTTCGATTTGATTGTGAAAAGGGGCGCAGTGCGAGAGTCCAGCGAGTAGTACAAGGAGTGACGCCGACCGCAGGTTGCAGAATGCGAAGGAGATGCCGCGCAGCAGTGAGCTCTGTGCTGTTGCCCGCGCGATGCCGTCAAACAGTAGAACACAGACGCGCACAGGGTCGCTACCAAGGTCTAGATAGTCCATGTGAAAGAAATCGAGCGGCGCTGAAGTGCGCATTTTCAGCGCAACATCCGAGATGAACTCGTTCTCTACATCCGCCAAGCAAAGCGACTGCGGTGCTTCCGGCCCTTGGAGGGTGTGAGCGGTAGTACCATCACCTGAGGGGTCGCCTGGGCCGCCCGACGCAGTGGACTGCCCTTTTTGCTCGAAGACGATGAGGGGTGGATAGTGGTCCGTGACATCTATATCACTTCTTGTCCCGGGGCTGTGCCCTCGGCGCCGCGTATGGCTGCGCGGATCGCTCTTGGGGGTGGTCTGGAAGGTCACCAAATGCGGCCTTCCTCGGGTGGAGCGGGATTCAGAGCCGTCCGCCACGGTCCCCAGATTCTTGCTGGAGGCGCTCCAGGGACGCGTGTTGGATGCCGCGTGGTGCCGCAGCGACAGCCACCACTCGGTGACAAACCGCATGTCGTTCTTCCACTCCGCACGGACCCTTGGCGCGGCATTCCACCCCACTGTAGCAACCACCTCCAGGAGCCGCTGCTGGACGTGGTGAAGCACCGAGGGGACCGATTCGCTGGTGATGAACCCAGGCGAGAGGAGCCACTCTGCAACGCTGTCGGAAAGCGCCGTGTCGCGGGGCCAGTATTTCTGAGCCGGATGGTGCGTGAGGGTTTCTGCTCTGTGTGTGGGAGTTGCCGGTGAGCTGGAGTGCAACCCGTCAACGAAGGAGCCACGCACTCCGCCCAGGCGCGACCAAGAGCCGCTGTCGCCGCACCCCTCCCTCCCGCTGAGCACCAGCGACGAGCTACGAGGTCCCTTCGACGAGCGACTTTTTTGCAGTTGCAGCTCAGAGATCTGTCTCCAGGCGTCGGCCGATGTGTGTTGCGATTCTTGGCGCGTAGATGGGGGCTTGAGGGCAAGCACCACAGGCTCACCTTTATCACTCGAGTTCGGCTTGCGGGTGGCGATGTGCTGCCCCAAGTACGTTACTTCGGCATTGCTCGCTCGCGAGGGCACGGGACGATTCTGGGTAGCGCGGCCTTGAACGTCGTCGGCGCGGGGTATTCGGACGACGATGCGCCCCCCCTTGCTGGCACCGTCGTCTCGATCAGCGTTACTGGTCGCTCGCCGTCGCATTTCCTTTGGCACCACAGCAGCAGGTGCGCTAGTGCTCCCGCCGCCTCTCGCGGAAGGATGTGCCGCTCCACTCTCACTATGCAGCACAGCGGCACTGCTGCACGCAATGTCGATGACGGGATGTGCGGATGTGCGCGTAGGGGGAATTCAGAGCGGACCGCGGGGTGTGCGGCCGTACGTGGGAGCTGGTGAGCCCCAGTGGCAAATGCATGGCGCACTGAACGCGAGGACACCCGCAGCGATGGATGGACCGAGGACCTCGTCCCTCGCACCACTGCATCACGGCGCTGAAGGGGACGAAGTAGTGTGTGTGTGTGTGCTTGGAGGGGAGGAGGGGGATGGGGACCGCTGGCGATATGCTACAGCAACGACAGTTCTTCAGCAGATGCCCGCACCGTGTACTCGGACAAGCCGATTTCGCGGTCGAGGCGGCCGAGGGACCGCTGGCGCATCAGGTGGCGGCACACGCGGCGCTCCAAGCGCGCCATGACGGCCAGCCTCTCTTCGGAGTCGTGGTCGTAGCCGAGGGCGTGTAGGACCGCGTGGATGACGGCCGCGACGGAATACTGCCCCAGGGGGAGGTTTTTTCTCGGGTTCCGCGCGCACTGCCCGAGGACGTATGGCGGGCACATATACACGTCGCCAAGATCCAGGGAGTCCCACCGCCGCAGCTGCATCGACTGCATCTCTGCCATTGCGCTGGTGGCGCTGCAGTGTCGAACCGCGCCTCCAGAGAACAGTAGGTCATCGATCCGCGAGCTGGGCTCGGTGGCGCTCCCCGGCCCTGGAAACGTCAGCACATCCGTTGGAGCAGCGATCCCACGCGAGTGGAAGTTCACTGCCGCCATATCCCGCATCCCAACCACGTGGAAGCGCAGCTCCACGCTTGGATGGGCGTGCATCGCCTTTAGCACGCCACAAACGTGGCCCACTAGCTGCCCGCTGAGCCGCGGCGGGGCTCCTACAACCCGGACGTTCCGGTACATTCAGCACCCCGTGCGCAGGTGCTTTACTTCTTCTGCACTTCCCAACTCGCTTCGCCCTGCAGCCGCGGCATCGACAATGGCACGAGGTGGGACGGAATAGTGCTGGGGCAGGCAATGAAGGCAGGCTCAGTGCCTGGCACAGGTCCTGAGTGGTCATTGCCGACGCCAGGGTGCCGTGACCCCTTCCACCCTCCCCTCCCTCCTTCCCCCCCATCAACTACCCCACTTCGGCCCTGCAGCTCTGCTTCATCACTCTTTTCCATGCGGGTCCACACCAGCCAAATCAAGGCGGTAGTGTGTGAACGCCAGTTCGTCGGCAAAGGGACTCCACGGACAGAGACTCATGCAGCTGCTCGTCTGGGCAGATTCGCGATACGAATTGCTTGAACCGTGGAAAGCGTAGGGAGTACGGGTACCATGTCTTCGCTGCGGTGGAGCCCGCTTGGTTGCTTGGCGGTATTAGGTCTGCCATGTGGAGAGGCTCGACATTCCAGACAACCTCGAAAAACGCGTCCTCTACGGCGTCCGGTAGACGTGACAGTACCGCGTCACTCGGGGTCCCCTGAGCTCCTGGAAATTTACGTGGCTGCAGCGGGTTCTCCGTGTCCAGAGTGATCGGGGGCCTATGGCCGTGGGCTGTAATCAATGGGTCTCCTTCTTCGTGTCCGCACGGATTGGACTTGCTGGAGCGCTTCACTACATCAAAAACTGTAGCCAGTAGCGCCCCGTCCACTGACTGGGCGAAGCGCTCCACCCCCACATACTCGCGAAGCATTCGGAAGAGCTGCACTAGGTACAGGGCGTCGAGGCGGAGCTGATGGAGGCGTGCAGCACTCACTGCCACGCAGCCACTTGATAGGGCTGCGATGCGCTGCGCCTTTCGGGGCGGTTGGGGCGGATTACCGTCAGGCGGCCCAGTGCGAGTCACGACGCGCACTGCCGTGACTGCGTAGTGGAGCAGGAGCGTAAGGTAGTCTTTGAATAGTTCGTCGCTGAGCGCTACTGGGAGTGAAGCCATAGCGTCCACCGACGCCTCGTCCCGCCTCGCCTCGTGCGTTGAACTACATCCCCACCCGAATTCCCTCTGCTGAATGAGGCGGATTGCTGTGAGGAATGTAAAGGTAATACTGAAGCTGGCACCGCGGCCGTAGTATTGCTTGGACTCAGACGACCAGTCCAGTGCCCAAAATGACGGAAACGCTACTTCAGCAGTAAACCGGTGGACGAGATGGCTGAGGCTGCGGCTGGCAGTGATCGACAAAAGGGTAGCCAGCTCCTTGTCCCACTGGACGGCGTCGTGGGTGGGAGCTGCCACCAGGGTGCTGCTGGTTAAACTGGCAGTGCGCACCGCATTGGAGCCGGTACAGCGAGCCAGAAGAAGCTCCATCCATGCGATGCACCGGAGAAGGCTGTTCGGGGGCTTCAGCAGGGACACGTCGCTGCAGCCAGTGAGGGTGCCCAGCTCATCGCAAAAGAGGGCCATTGCACGGCTGAGCAGGGCGCGGAGCGTACCAGGCACACCACGTAGCTTCAAAAAAGACTCACCGAGCAGCAGCTGAATTTCCGTGACATACACGAGGGTAGTGCTAATGGCGTCAAAGTAGTTGATGATGTGAACAAGCGGCGCCAGAGTTCCTATCCCGCAGCAGGGTCCGTTACACCATGCTTCCTTACTGCGGTGCTTCGCGTCCTCGCCACCGCTTTCACGACTAGTGCCTTTCCGTGCAGCGTAGCACTGCTGCGCAGCACCAAGCGCTTCGCGGGAGACGACATCCCAACTGTGGAGAAACGTGTCGTAGGTAAGGCATTGCTCTAATTCAGACTCCGCATCCACCCCCGGTGACCACGGATGCCCACTACTGGCCTCTAGTGGCTCGCTGGCGTCGGTGTGGCTACATGATTCCCACAGTTCGGCCCACATCGCAGTATGCGAATGGCACCGAGCAAGAAAGGTGGGAACGGGGCAGCTCATCCCTCGAGGAGCGCCGGCTGATTCTTCCGTAGCTTCACAGTGCACGTCAGCATGCTGGCTCATTGATGCGCTGCATTCGTCGCAGCGCCGCCACACAACCCGAAAGTAGGGATACCCCCGTGCGGTATCCGTCAGAGTTGAAGCTCCGTCGCGAGCGGCATGCTTGCCGGCGCTGCAGTGCGGGGCGGAGCTCCCCACCCTGCACTGCAGCGCCTGATTGCACGCTTCCAGCTCCTCGGCGATGAAATCCAGGGCCATTTGCTAGGAGGGCTGAGCCGCTGCATACGAGGACGTCCAAGAGGGAGGTAGAAACCAAAAGGGACGCGACGGCCACAGTGCGATCTTTTGCCCCTGGACCCCCCCCCCGAATATGGTGAGTGTGAAAGAAACTGACCCCAGGTCCACGTTGCCTCATCCAGCACACCACATCATCCGTGGACTATTTGCGCAGCTCTATCAAGTTCATTGGCTCACATTTCTCTCCCCTGAATCGATCGGCCAGCAGTGCGCGACTTAGGCTCGGCTGCCCACAACTTCAGCACTCGTGCTTACCCGCTTCTTATTTTCTCTCTCCCAGAGGGGAAAACGTGGCGGGGTCGGCTTCAGGGCCCTGCGAGTCACGCGTGGAAAAGCGTCACGTGAGATAAGCAGGGTGACATCAGGACTGAGGACGGGGGCAGGGGTGGGTGGGTGGAAGGCAGTAAGGATCTGCAGAGCCGAAGTCCATCTTGATCCCCCTGTCTCAACACTGACGTAGTGGCTCAGCACGCCAGTTCATGTCGTCACGTTCTACTTGTTCGGGCGTGACTTCGATGGACGAGGAGGTGAGCTGGAGGACGGGGTAGGGTTGGCATTCCCGGATCCTAATACGGCGAGACGCACCGCTTCACCCTCCCCACGTAGCCGCTGCTGGAGGCGCTGCTGCACCGAAAGATTGGCGGTGACCTCCTTGATGGTGTCCTTGAGATCGTCTATGGAACGATCCAGCTCGCTCTCCTCTGCTACTTCCGATTGAATTAGGCTACTGTATCTCTGCTTCAGTGCTTCGAGCCGCGCCTTCAGCACCACTTCCTCACTTACGCGTTGCCTCAGCTCCTGGCTGAGGTTTCGGGTGTAGTTGAACGTTGATATCCACTCCTTCCGCAGCTTTCGCGGCGCGACCAACTCCTGGTCGATGGAGGCCAAAGCAGCGTAGATATCGCCGTCGCCGTCGCCGTGACTTCTCTGGCCCGTGGCAGCAGCGGGTTCCGGTGGCTCTGCAGAAGTTGCCCTCGACCATGGATCGCGATGCAGGGGGTGAAGGGGGAGTGGAAAGTCCAGAGAGCGCCCGGCGTCACTCCCCGTAAGCGCGGGGGATTGCCCTCGCGAGTGCCCCACGCTTCCGCCACTTGGCACTGCCGTCCCCTTCCCACGGCCGTGCGCTGCATCGCTGGACACGCGTGCTCGCTCCTGCTCGAACATCTCGCGTTGCGAGTCCAGTTGAGCTTTGATGAGGCGCACGAAATCCATGCTGGTCTGCTCAATGCGAACATCATTTTTGGAGTCTGTGAACTTCTTGACGCCGCACTTGGGGTCTCGGTCGTCGCTATTCGCATCGCCATCCTCACCCGCAACCTGGATGAGTGGGTTCTGCAGACCACGGTCCACGAACTGCATTCGGTGTGACTGGCCTGTTTGTGCATCCAGAGCAATGATCATCCGGTGCACGAAGCGGTCACTGACGTAGTCCCAAATCTGCTGTGTGATGAGGCTGAGGGAGAAGACGTGGCCGGTCTCGTCAAAGTGCTTGGATGCGTGCTTCCCCTGATACCAGCTGCACCCAACGTATCCGCAGAGCAGGCACAGCCACGGGTCATCGCCCGCACCGCATTCCCCGCAGACGTTTGACGGGCCGTCCTTGGAGGTGAGCGCTGCGAAAATGTCCCGGCATGTGACGCACCGCGAAAGACCAAGGCAGTCACAGAACTTCTCCTGTGGACAGTTACACACTGTCGTCGTGTAGCCAGAAATGGAGCGCTCCAGCCGATCGCCACAAAGAGTGCAGGCGGGGATGCCGTAGAAGTCTTTCTTGAGGGTCGCAGCGTCGATAGCGGCAATATCTGTTGGGAAACTCAGCACTCGCCGCTTGCCATGCAAATCGGTCACTCCCCCCTGGCGACGATACGTGTCGCAGGAGGCGAAGATGTCCAGCGTGTTGAAATTGCTACCGGTGTCGAGAATGGCGAAAGCCACATCGATGTCCGGTGAAACGTAGAGCACAGTGACGGTTACCGACACGCTGGTGGTGTCTTGCAGCTCTACAAGGTACTTTTCCACGGTTGCTCGCCCCGCCTCGGTCATGCCGGTATCTGCTGTCCCAAAGGGGAATGCGATGAGGACGTAGCGGGTCGGGATCACTGGAAGGAGCACCTCCAGCTTGAAGAGGTGGTGGCGGTACAGCCGCATGGGCCCTACTTGGGTGGGGATGCGGCCGCCGAAGAGCGAAAGGTCGGTAGTCGTGCTGACTGCATTGGGGGGTACTTCGCACCGGATCATCATACTCTTAGCATCCGCCGGCCGCCCATGTGTACCTGCCGCACGCCCAACGACTCCACGCCGATGAATGCTTCACAAAACCGGCTACAGGTGAACAGATTGCTTCAGCCGTGTTCGAACCTTCCCCTTCCCGATTGCTTGTGCACACCCTTGCACAGTGGCCCTGCCGCCGCTGTGTCTCCCTCCTTTGCTTTCTTTCTCTCCTTCTTTCCCTCTCTCTCTCTCTCTCTGTTACAGAATCGACATATGAGCCAGCGACGCGCAGTTGAGTTGAAGTCTCCACACCAGGCAGGTGGTATTAGGGTAGGAGGAAAGGGAAGGAATACCTCATTCAGCCAGCAGCAGGCTGGAGTGATGGGCGGGGAAAGAGCACTGGACTTACGGTGCCGCGCTACTCGAGCTCGCACCACGGTGCCGCGCGGTGCGGGCTCTAGTAGCGTGTCCGGATCGTGAACGCCGGTGGCCGCTTATGCCGCAGCGACGCGTTCTGCTCCCCCTCCAGCATGCCGCCCCACTCGCATTCTGCAGCTTCGCTGGGCGCCGTGCCAGCCCCCGCGCCTCCATGCTGAGTGGGACCGGAGGAGGCGCCATCCTCCCCCAGCCCCGTGTCGTGCAGGGCAGCCACGGCGGCGGCGGCCGTGCAGTTTGGGCAGCCGAAGCCACGCACTACCCGCTTCTCTACGCTCATGCAGAATGAAGCGTCGCACGTAGAGCAGCGCCACCACACCGGGTTCACATTTCCCGTGCCAATGATCTCAGGATACACGTGACACGGGTTGGCCTCGTAGTCCCACTCGGCCGCCACCTCAGGCGCCGCTGTGCGTAGCCGAGTTGGCAGATGGAAGCGCTTCCCAATGAAGTTTTCCACCTTCTTCCGGTTTGCGATGCGGAAGAATGTCGCCTTGTGCCGCTTCGGTACGTGTACCGCAGCGGCAGCGGAGAACGCGAACGGTGCTGAAAGACCCGTTTGCCGCACAGTGTGACGACTCAGCGCTGGCGAAAGCGGCTGCGAAGCAAAGACGCGCGTGCAGCACCCCAGGCTCCCAAGGTACACCGAGGAAGCCCCCAAGTTGCAGGTCGTCTTCAAAGAGACGATCTCTGCCACGCACGGCACGGTGGAAGCCGACATGGTGCTGCACGTCGTTCGATTCGTCTGTGAAGGAGAGCGATGGCTTTTAGTTCCCCCCCCCC
>PGOM01000040.1:79847-89947 GCA_002921335.1 Paratrypanosoma confusum | reverse complement strand
CTGAGCCGTCCGAGGGCGCGCGTAGGTCGCGGCAAACTCAAGGGCCTTTGTACAAGGCTCACCCACCCCATCCCCCTCCCTTTTACGTTTTCCGTGGCACCACCGCCTTCAGCCACTTCCTCTCCCCTCCCTCCCTCTACCGCGCAGCAGGGCTCGAGTCTTCACGTGTCTTCCGCCGTGGTCGCAGGCGCATCCCCCATGACACTGTCCTTGACCACTTCGGTGTCTTCCCCTTCCATGTAGTGTGGAGGGTCGCACACGCCCAGGAGCCGCATCACTCCTTCATAGAGCGCCTCCTGCGCATCCATGACGCTCCCGAGAAGCGTGCACATTGCGATCAGCGCAATGCCGATCGAAACCACGTCAGGTAGGTGGCTCACTAGGTTTGGAATGATGTGCAGTGCAACCACATAGCCCAACAGAATAGATACAACGAAGCAGGAAATCTGGACGATCGAGTGGACGCACTTTCGAAACAGCAGCCCTGGCGTGACTAGGATGATGTGGTTGCGTTTCAGCTGCTTTGCAACTTCAGGACTCTGATACATCGCGATGATAGTGCCGATCAGCTGCATTAGAATGAGAAACAAGGTACCACTGAGGGCGATGTCGCGAAACGACAGCTGGGCGCTCGGGCCACTTGGCGGGGCGTCATCTGAGCTTTTTGCGGCGGTCGTGGGGTTGACCGGCGCGTCGACAGCGGCGTTGCGCAGGATGGACACCGTGTTGCTCACCATGACGGGAAGACCCGCATTGCTCTTGCTCCCATCCAACTTGACCAGGACCCACGTGACGAGGGCCACAACTGCTGCGATGCCGCCGTAGCGGGAGAGCGTGGCGTTGGTCACGACGTTGTAGAGCAGGCATACGTTAAGCGTCCACATGAAGGAAATGATGGCGAGGCGTAACGTGGCATGCGCGGAGATGCCCCACGTGCTGTTGGCAGCGAAGCTACCCGCCGCGACAAAACCGACTAGGTAGTCCGTGGAACACGAGTCGATCATCGCAGGGAGCCACAGCAGCACTAGAAACGACATGAGCCACATGCAGATGAGCTCCACCACGTGCACGCTCACGACGATCGTGAGCACAGCCAGGTGCGTGATGAACAGCATGACCCAGCACTTGAAAAATCCGACAAATGTTGTGAGAATGCAGTGGAACCGCGAGGTTGCGGCGATCCGCTCAAAGCGCCGCGACGGGCCGTACAGGAAGTTGACAGTTGCCCACACAAGCAGGGCATTGACGACGAGAATCCACGTGCTTGTGGCCGCCACACCGAACTTGGCGAGGTCCCAGTACAGACGGAGACCCGCACGCACCGTTGTAAATGTGATGATGTACCACCGCATTGTCGGGTTGGCCGCGAATGGAACATCTCTTGCCAGGCGTAACACAACACCGATGAGCATTGAGGGCATCGTGTTCCACAAGAAGGCCAGGACGTACGCTTTGAGAATCTCGATCTGGATGATGAAGTGCTGGTTGCTAATGGCAAGCCGTGGATCGAAGCGGGTCTTTCGGATCCCGCGAAACCCGTTGAGTGCGAGGTGGGCAAGAGAGTTCTTTTCGGAGATGGTGCCCGCGATCACTTCCTTGAGCACCACGACCCCTTCCACGCCCATGCAGATGAAGAGGGCCAGAGTGATCCAGGGGTGGCCCGGGAGAACGCTATTGGCCTCGCCCACAAGGGATAACCGCTCACGATGCGATAGGTGGTACAGTAGGACTCCGACGAGCGATAAAGCTACTCCGTACAAGGTGAAGCACAGCCGCTCATTAAAGTTCATTCGCTCGAGAAGCAGCTGATATGGCGGGTACCACACACTCTGCGTTCCGAGTGAGCTGTGAAGTGTCACCGCGGTCCATTCGATGAGCGCGTTGTTGCGAAAGTACGCGAGAGAGAAGACGCTGAGCAGAGCAATCATCTGATACCACCGAGGGAGGTGCTCCATGGACTGGTACGGGCTCCCCAGGTAGTATCCCCTATCGGGGGGTACTGGGGACATAGCTTGAGACAGCGGCTCTAACGCGGCTTTATCCAGGCACAGCACACGCCCTGTGGGCGCTAACGATCATCTTCGGTCGCTGAGAGTTAGTGGGTTGGCCGCGAGGAGGCTATTGTGGGCTCGATTGAATCTGCAATTCGCCGTGGACGGCAGCTGGGATGTGGAGGCCAGCTGGGAGGGAGGGGTTGACTGACACTGAAAACGTATTCCACCTCACGCTGTTGTGCAGAGGGCCATGCGGGTGGTGGCGGCGGCGGCCATCACGTTCCGCTGCGCCCTTCGTGTCGCGAGGCGGTTCAGCTCCCTCGGATCCGTACCTCTTCCCTGCTCTCCCTCTAGCACTCTTCCCTAATCCGTGCCGACCACCTCCTACCCGACGCTGGTGATGGCGCACTACTTCTCGTAGGCGGAAGCACGCCCCAATCAACCCATCACCTGGACTTCATCCTCCCCGCTATATCCTTCCCTCTCCCTCTGCCCCTTGGCTATGATGGGGAGGCTGCGTAGGGCGCAAATGCAGCGCCCACCGTCTCGCACCTTATCCCACTCCCCCACCCATACACAAACACCGACCTCCGGTTCGTTTCCAAGATGTGGTGCCTCCTACCCACAAGGTGAAGGAGGAGATCTGGCCGACTCTGTGAAAAGATAGAAAGATGGCACCCCAACAGACATTCCGAGCTCCCCAGTAGGTAGGCAAGGCGTCCCTTTGGGCACTCCCGCGCACTACCTACTGTGAGGATGAGTCTGAATGTTGTTCTGCGGAGTCCATGGCAACCTCGTCGCACGGAGCCACCACCGGAGAGGGGTGGGTTGCCGGAGGGAGGATGTGGCCACGTTCCTCCCACATGTGATCGGTCAGGTCGTTAGGCTTCAGTGGGGTGCTCACTAACTCCTTCACGAGCTGGCGCAGCAGCTCCAGCTGTTGGTTGTTTTCCTCGTCATTGGGAGCCACGTACTTGCGGGAAAGGCAGGTGCTCAACGCGCGCTTGAAGCGCCGAATCAGTTCCAGCGTCCCAAATGAGACGCGGAAAGGAATCCAGCCGTCAATGAACCCGAGTCCGAGGTCGTCACGGTATGTGAGCGGCATGCTGCTGGTGCCGATTAGCAACATCGACCAAATAGGAACGCTTGATATGCCACGGAGAATGGTGCGGGCGGAGTCTGAGGCTTTGGCCATTTCATCGTAGACGAAGTATGGGCAGAACATCTCCGACTGAGCGGTGCGACGGATCACCGACGACGTCGAGGAGGAGATGTGGTGCTGAAGCTTGTTCCGTAAAAGTCGATTGCTGCGGCTCATGGCCACGTTGGGGAAAAGACCACTCGCCACAACGCACTTGACAAGACCCACGTTGAGGGCGTCCACGGAGAACTCGGATGAATCGACGAAGATGATCGTCTTGGTGGGGTCTTGCGGCTCCATGCCGCTGTTCTTGAGCTCCTCACCGAGAAAGCCGCTTTCTCTGAGAATTTCGAAGAACTGGCGCTTGTACCGGGATACTTGCAGCAGCTGTGGAATGCTGAGGGTGCGCTCCTGAAGGTCATACATGACCTCGGTAGGTGTTTTTTGGTTGTGCGACGAGACCCAGTAGTTGTAGCCATTCACAGACGCGATGTGGTCGGACTGCGTGCCAAGGGAGAGGTCTTCGCGGTGCATTCTGACTGCATCACGATGCTCCCGCGAGGACTCGAACACGTCCGCGTCTGAGACCGCGGCGATGGTCAAGGCGGAGTCCAGGCACCGCAGCACCGCCCCCATTACGATCATCTTCCCTACTTTAGGGGAGACTGGCAGCTGAGAGAGCTGCAGCCCGAGTGGGGTCAGTCGACCGTCACTGGTCGCTGCGCCAAGCTCATGGAGGGTGTTCATTGCCAGGGAAACACTCTCGGCCGACGGTGGCTCCAGGCCCTTCTGCAAGAAGTCGTTGGGGTCCCCAAGGTCCAGTGCAAGGATCTGGAGGCAAAGTGAGTCGAGGGGAACCCGCAGCATCTCGGGTGTTTGAAAATCATGGAGTGATGCGAAGTGCTTCCTCGAAAAGAGGCGGATGCACATTCCCGGGCGGGTGCGCCCCACGCGGCCTCGCCGCTGAACGCAGTTGGCCCGACTGGCGTAGATGGTGGAAAGCTGCGACATGGAACCCATCTCGTTCTTACCGAGCACGGTGCGTCCGCGCTCCGTGACGAACGATTTTTCCTTTGCACGGCCAACGTCTATGACGACACCGATGTCGTCAATGGTGACGCCGCTCTCGGCGATGTTGGTCGACAAGATGAGCTTTGTCTTGCCGGCTGGTGCTGGAAGGAAACAGCGCAGCTGCTCCTCTGAGCTGACGGAGGAATGGAGGCAGATAATGTGGAGCTTGCTGTCTCGTTCGAGGATCTCCTTCGCCTTCACGATTTCGTCCCAGCCGGGGAGGAACACAAGCACGGATGACGAGAGGAGGTCCAGCGACTGCATCGCATGCTCGATGGCGAACTGGATGGTGGGGTAGTCAATTTCCGTCGTTGCCTCAAGAAACCCGTACTTGGATGTTGCTTTCCGAGAGCCATCCCCATCGTCAGAGGCGACCAGGTCGCTTGAATCAGCTTCTCCCTTGTCCAACGTGGCAGCCGCTTCCTTCAGCAGCGGGGTCGTGCGCTGCTGCGACTCAGCAACGGCGACGAGATCTTCCAGGAAGAGCTCCTGCACAGGGTACACGTAGCCCTCCACCTGGATGACGGGTGCCCCGTTGAAGTACCGCGAGAATAGCTCCGCTTGTAAGGTCGCACTCATTAAAATCACGCGTAGGTCCGTGCGCACCCTGAGGAGGTCGTTGAGCAGGATGAGAAGGAAATCTGAGTTGATGTCTCGCTCGTGAATTTCGTCGATGATGAGAAAGTCGATGCCCTCCAGGGTCGGATTGCTGTAAAGCATTCGCAGCAGCACGCCGGAGGTGCAGAAGTTGATGTTAGTGCCAGGCTTGGAGTCCAGGCGGATCGCATATCCACACGTTTCACCTACTGCCTCAAGCCGCTCTGCCGCAACACGCTGCGCGATCGAGACCGCGCTCAGCCGCCGCGGCTGTGTTACGAGAATGTTGCAGCTTTCACCTTCTCCCCTCATGGTCATGTGGTCGAGGATGAACTGCGGGACCTGCGTGGTCTTGCCGCAGCCGGTGGTTCCGCAGATGATGACGACTCGATTGCTAATGATCGCGTCCACGATCGCGGCACTCTTCTCGCTAATGCTGAGCTTCGCGCGCTTTTCGGCGAACTGCTGCTGATACTCCTCGCTTGCGAGCTTCAGCTCAAGCTTGTTGCGCAGCACCTCCGAGAGCTTCTCTTTCTTAACAGCGGAGAAAACATTACTCCCCTCCTTCCCCTCCCACCATGATTTGCTTATCTCTGCCACGGGCTCTTCCGCCTCGTCGAGCATGGTGCTACCGAGCACGTCATCCAGCTTGGCCTTTATTTCCGGCGGTACGGTGATGCTTGGGATGTGCTCCGCACGGAGGAACGGGTGCTGGGAGATCAGCTGCTCCAGCTCGAGGAAACCGGGCACACCGGCGCACAGCTGCTTGAAAAGGTGGTCATATGCTAAGGGAGCATTCGTGCGCTGGCCTCCTTTGCCCTCCCGGCCAACCCACAGCTTTCCGTCTTCGTCCACAACTTCAACCTGAGTGTATTGGACGATGCGCTTGTTCTCCAGGCGTGACATGTGCTTGACCACGGGCGGGGGTAGCCCGTAGCACAACGTGTACAGCTGCACGGTACGCATGCGCCCCTCGCTAGTGAGCTCTCGGTTCACCAGATCCCAGCTACCGAGCAGTCGGTCCTTTTCTTTCCGTCCATTTATCTTTAATGTCTTGGGCATGATGAGCATTGACTCGGCGCCGCCGCCCAGGAGGGAATCCATATCCGCTGCGTTTGACTGACTGGTGTCGCACTTTTCGACGTCTACGCGGAGCTGCTGCTCCATCGAGGCGAAATCAGGATCGATGCGCCTCAGCAGCGCAATTGCGTGCATGGCTGCGCGCCGCTGGGAGTTGTCCTTGTTCATGCCAATCCCCTTGGCCATCACATGTTCGTAGCCAGGCACCTCCACGGAGGTGAGACAGAGGCGGCGCATGATCGGGCCTACCGTAACGGACTTCCAGTACGTCGGATAGTTGACATTGGATCGCACACAGTACAGGGCGAGAAGCATCTTGGCGTTCTTGTCGATCGCCTCCTTCTCCACGTCCTCCAGGGCGGCATCGAAAATGTCATCGCCCGTGCGCGGAACCTTCTCCAGCTCGTAAAACTGATTGTGAATGCGCATCGTGCACAGCTCGACGTACTCTTGGCATGCGTGAGCATAGGTTTCCCAGACGCGCTCTGCTACCGTCGCCGCTGGCTCTGCCGGGTAGGACGGCTTGGGCATTGAGGTGCCGATGCAGAGCGCCAGGGGGGACGGGGTGTCCCCGTCCACGTGGAGGACTTCCTCCGGCGCAGGAGCACGCCGGCCCAGCTTCTGTACACGCTGCACGTGGTACCTCTGCAGGCCGGGGAGGTTAAAGATGTGGATGCCCAGCGCGTCAAGGATTCGCTCTGCGTGCATCCAGCACAAGATTTCTGCTTCTCGCTTTGTGTAGCTGGTGCCAATGGCCATTCGAACCCCGAACTTTGGTGGTGCTGGAAGAACCATTTTCGCCACGTGCATAATACTGCCAGTTCCAAACACCTCAACATGGTAGGTCGGCTCAATGCTGCCCTTTTCGTTGATTCGCCGAAGGTAGTACCGGACCCGTTCTCGCGAGAGCGGATCCAATTCGGTGTCCGCAACAAACTCATACTGTCTGCCTGCACTTCGATCTGCCTCGGAGGCCGGCAGAAAGCCTGGCTCCTCGGATAGGAGTACGTTGTGCGGCTCACCGTCCTCTCCACTGCACCCCATGGTGCCGTTAGGCGGCTGGCTCTCTACGCTGTCACCGGGGAGGCTGGTACCCTGGGCTCCTTTACGGGAGATACTACGTGACTGGATCTTCAGCTTCGCTTCCCAGAATAGTGAGGCAGGGCTCTCGCGACGAAGTGGCGGCGGTGATGGGGTATTGTCCGGCTGCGGCTCGTCACCGACCACCGGCGCATACCGCCCATATTTGGCGCACACCTCAGCGTGCTTTGCCTGTAAGTGCCTCTCAAGGTACAGCGGAATACCCAGGGTATCTAGGATGAGCTCAGCGTGCATGGCGGCAAGTGACTCGGCGTCTTTCGCGTCAGCTGATTCACCAAGCGCGAAGCGGTCGCCAAACCGTGACGGGGTGGGAAGTTTAATGATGCACCGGTGCATGGGCTGACCTCCATTTTCACTCTCATCCAGAAACTGTGCAATAACCGCGTCTTCAGGACGCTTTCCCATGGTTGAGAGGTAGCTGAACACGCGCTCCTTGGATAGAACGTCGAGGTTCCTCGGGAAGAGGAGTGCATGCGCGTGGAGCAGGTGGTCTGACATGGGCCTGGAGGAGACAAGGATGAAGCCATCGGGAGTGTCCGCCGTCAGGTCCCAGTACTCCTTTCCCACGCTATCGCGTTGCTCCATGTATCGCCGTGGTGCGGTGGGAGCCGCCGGCGCTGGGGGCTCGTGGGTTTCGTGCTGGGTCGGGGAGCTGGATTGCTCCCCTGACTGCTCCTGATCCGGCACAACGGCCACAACGCGTTTGGCCACGCGCCGGCGGGCCCGCGGGGCAGAAGGCGCTTCTTCCGGGGCACCTCCACTGCCGTTGTCTGAGCTCGCTTTGCTGGCTGTGGTGCATGCTGGAGTTTCCTTCTCGTCGGCAGACAGACCTTCTGCAAGCAGCTTACTTGGTCCCCCACACGCAACGCCCACGGGCCGAGTGGAGGGGGCTTGCAGACCCGCAATGAGGCGGCGACAACCTGGGGGGCTTGGAATCGCGCTGTCCTCCTCTGTCGTAGCTGGAACGCTCTCGCCGTGGCTGCGGCGTCGCTCCACCCACACGGCCTGGGCCTCGGTATCACTGCACACAGGAATTCCCAGGGCGTTCAGAACATCCAGTGCATGCATCGAGGCGAGCACCGTTGCGTCTGCCGATGATGGGGCGAGACCTACTGCGCCGCGTATGCCGTAGCGGTCCGGTAGCGGTAGGACTACCGTCGCCTTGTACGCGGAGGCAATGCGCTCCACGAAGAACGGGTTGGTCCGGGGAAACTGCCGCTCCGCGAGGAACTGCTCAAGGTCACGGACCGCACCATGATCGAGGTACGAAATATCGCGGAATTCGAAGATCGCTTCGCTCAGCAGGCGGTGGCGCCGCACGAGGTCTTCCTCGTACGTCAGGCTGGAGAACCTCTCACCCCCCTTCTCCACCACGAGCTGCTTTAGCGGTAGCGGAAGAAGGGTTTTGAGAGGGTCGATCGGCGCCTCGTGAATCCCATCGGGTGCGCGACGCCCATAGCCTCTCGCCGCTTTCGCATGCCGTTCCTGAGTATCCGCGTCGTATGGGTAGATGGCGATACCAAGCGTGTCAAGCAGTAGTTCCGCATGCATCGCCGCAAGCGTTTCGGCGGTGTGGCGATCCACCGCCATGCCCTCGGCGAGCACTTCACTATGGCTTGTCAGCGATGGGGGAAGGACTAAGGTGCAGTGGAAATGCGCCGCACCGCCATTCTTTAGCGGAGCGATTTCCTTTGTCGTGCACAGGTGCGCGTAGGAGAGCCGGTGGTGCTCGAGCAGCTTCCCAATCCGGTTCGTGCTACCGGGGTCAATGATGCAGGGCGATAGGAGGGTGTGGTGCGGCGCGATGTAGTGGAGGGGCTTCGTGTCAAGTAACTGCCACTTTCCGCCTTCGCTCTCATCTCGGTCAATCACGCGCCGTAGTGGAAGCGGGATGACGACGTCCTCGTTGGCTCGGTCGCCATCGTCCGGCATCGGTGCCCAGCGGCCGGCCTTCCGAGCGGCCTCCGCGTGCTTTTTCTGCATCGACGAGAGCGTGTATATGTGGTACCCCAGTGCGTCGATGATTTGCTCGGCATGCATGGCTGCGAGCAGCTCCGCATCCTTGACGCTGCACGCTAGCCCGTGCCCCCACATCGGGCCAAGCTCTGTGGAGACCGGTATTTTGACGAACGCGTGGTAGAGCGACTCGCCGTGTTCGGATTTCAGCTCCTCGAGCTCAAAGCACGCCGGGGAGCCGTTGCTGCGCGCCACATCCCCCTTGGTGTACCGTTTGACGAAGTTGATGATGCGGGCGCGCGAGAAGCTGTCCAGGTGGGTGACGTCTGTAAAGTGGCTCGGGAGACTACGGCTCCCACAGCCACGCAGTGGGTCCGCCGAGGCGCAGGTGCCACCCGCCACGCCGCCCCCGCCTTCCCCACTCTCCGAGCTGTCGAACAACACATCCTCCGCGCGGATGAAGGACACCTCTGTTGGATCGATCTCGCTCGCCCCACTCTCGCCACCCGGTACGCCATTCGACTGAGGCTCGCCCGGAGAGAGACAGACGCGAGTCGCGTAGTGGCGACATCCCTCCAGTTGCGGCAGAAGCTCGAGGCGACGGTGGCGCCTGCCGCTTCTCTCGGGCGGCGCTGCTCCCCAGCGGTGCGCCGAGGCCGCCGAAAACGTCGTTGCCAGCGACTGGCCCGCGCTGGGGTAGCAGTGCAGTACCCTGCACTTTCCCGCGGCACACCGTGCGCTGCGCATGGCTTGACGGATTTCCCTAGCTTGCGTACTCTGAGGAGCACCGCTGCGTGTGCTGTAGCCCCTCTTCCTCGCTTCCCCTTCTCTCCGTTGTTTGATCCGCCACGAGCGACTGGGCCCCAGGCCAGCCGGATCCGCGAGGCAGGGGAGGCCCAGAGTTGAGGACGGCACTTCACTCAGCGCCCCGATTTCTATCACCACGGCGGGCCAGCCAGCAGATGGCCCACTCTCTCCCCTGACAGCCCTTCTTATCTCCTCCAGCGTACTCTCTCAGCATGCACATACACGATCAGTAGCGCACAAGCCACAGCCACAATCCACATACTGGTCTGGACCGCCATGGCATGCACCACAAGCGGCTTCGATCACTGAGATGCGGCCGTCTTCGCTTTCTTGCATTGGCTCTCGCCCATCGC
>PGOM01000040.1:56723-71307 GCA_002921335.1 Paratrypanosoma confusum | reverse complement strand
CTCTCGCTCTCTTCCACTCTTACCCCTCCCCCCTCCTGGCTGCATATCACACCCAGGAGCGACGGAAGACACAATCCACCCATTCCTTTTTTTCCTTCCCCTCCCTCCGGGGTACCCCACCGGACTGCTTCCGCATCCGATGTGGCGATGAAATGCACTGTGTCGTGCATGTGGAACCTTACACACTGACTCATCAACATCAAAAATTCACTCATGGACGCCCGTTACCCAATTTATCGGATTCCGGCCGCCGCGAGCCTCCCCCGGAGAAGAGGAGGGCGGTGGAGCGAGAGCCGACTGCCGCCGATGGCTGTACTAGCCACAGCGGCGAAATCCGAGTAGAGGCCAGCTTCTGGTCCCTCTCACGGCTCCCAGATCTCTCCAATCACCTTCTTCCGTTCCGTCCCCCACACCCACCTGGTTGTGCTTGCCGAGGACAATGCCAACTGGCTAACTGCACTGCATGCACACTTTCAGCTACCGCAGAAGCCTCCGGGCCTGTAGAAATGAGCCAACCAGCACTGCCCCTGCGACGACGAATCCACCAATGGCAGCCGGGCCAAATCGGCTATACTCTTTCCCTCTCTTTCCCCACGAGCCTTTCAGCTCTGTGCCTTCTGCGGACGGAGGCGTTGAGATGACGCCAGCGTGAATCCACTGCTCCACGCTATCTTTAACGGTCACTTCGACTGGCGTGAAAGTGAAATCGAGATCAGTCTTGATTCTTGTGTTATCCAACTGCTTTTTCACCCCGAGCGAGTGCCACAGGAAGGAAAGCTTCACGCCCGACAGCGTTGCGCCAATGAGTAGCGTGAGAAAGGTACTTGCAGTTCGAGTGGGTGGCGTCAGATGCGGGTAGGCTGCTTTGATCAGTTTAGACAGATCGGATAGACTAATGCACACATTCGACGCAATGATGCGGCGATCCTTACATTCCGGATGCTCCATCGCCCGGACGTGGGCATCGGCAACGTCGCGGACATCGACAAAGTTCCAGTAGATATTTGGCGCGAACGGGAAGAAGCGCGAGGCACTTGCCAGCTCCTGCAGCGTAATCATCGCTTCGCTAACATCCCCCGTGCGGCTGGGCCCGATGACGATGGACGGAAGCACCACAGTCAACTCCACCCCGATCATCGCCTTCAGACGCCACGCCTCCTGCTCAAAGCACACCTTCGCATAGGTTACCGCCTCACGCGACGCGGTCGCCTGGAGGTTCCAGTGGCTCTCGTCAAACGCCTTGGAGGGGGGCAGCGGGTCTGTAATGTGACAGATGGAAGAGGCGGCACCGGTCATTATCACGCGCTTGACTGTCGGCTTCCCTGAAATACGGATTGCGTCAAACAGCGCCTGCACCGCGTCCATGTGCATCTTCACCACATCGCGCGTTCCGTCACCGGACTGGAGTGAAACTCCGCAGTGCACGACATATCGGCACCCACGGATGACTTCCTTGAGTGACCCGGCGTTGGTGATGTCCGCCTCTGTGACGCTGAGGCGGTGGGCCGCCTCAGGTGCCATCGAGTAGAGCTCTATTTGCTGGGCTTGGCTCAGGGCCTCAGGCACTGTGACGCGCACTGTGTACCCAGCGTCGAGCAGCTTGGCAACTACGTGGCAGGCGATGTAGCCACTACCACCCACTACCAGCACGATCGTCTTGTTTTTCGCCGCTTTCAATCTCTCCTTCTCGCTCTCGTTGGTGAGATTTGTGAGGATCGCCGTCACCTCCGCGGTAGGCGAAGCCGGGTGGCGATACCGAGCGGCCACCGGGGAGAGAAGGTTGGCGCCGTTGCTGCCAGTCGAGGCAGCAGCGGCGGACGTACCGCCACTAATCACGTCGCACGTGTCGCGTACGGCTACCGGGGACCCAGGGAGCCCACCCTCATCTTCGGAAAAGATGTCCCCGTTCATCGCATTCAGATCTAGGGCGCTACCAGAGAACACCTTTTGAAGTGTATGCGCCCCCGGCTGGGGCCGGATCGGCTCTCCGTCCTCGTTGAAGAAGTCCGTACCGGGGCCCAGAACGTGCGGCCGCTGAATAATCTTTGGTCCGCGAAAGGTGTCCAGGTCCTCTAGGGACATGCAGCTGCCTGAGAAGACCCGTAGCATCTTGCTAAGTGTACTGCGTGAGCGAAGCTGACAAGTGAACTACTACAACCTTCTGTACTGGGCCGGCAGAGCGAAGGGCTCCAAAGTGCTCCCACACTGACCGTACAACAACGCGCGCCTCACCCTTGCGTGGAGGTGCTCTATCGGTGAGGGCATAGGGGGCGGGAGGTGGGTGGGGGTGGAAAGATAGGAAGGGTAATGTGCGGGAGTGGGGGTGCAGACCGCAGTGAGCGCTGGCCTCCAGAATACGGGATGCTCCCAGTCGCCGGCGGCTGAACGAGGGGTGGCGCTCTACGCCTTCATGTCCGCCTGGCACCTCCTGGGAGGTGGCTGCAGCAGCGCTTAGAGCGGATAGTAAAGTACACTGCTACAGGGTGCGACCAACTCAGACTGCACCAGCCGCACCGAACGGGGAGGGAGGGGGGGGGAACCGGGTAGAAGTAGGGTATCCAGCCGTGGAACGACGGCCTAACGCGAGTTGTGAAGCAACACGATTTGCGACTCCTGCTGGAAGCCATCGGGTTGAAGGGGCTGGTCACACTGAGGCTCCACCGCTACCGCATCACGGGACCCGCCCACGTACGACCCTGCAGCAGCTGCGGCAAGGACCGCTGTATTCAAGAGTCCTCCACCTCGCTCTGGGCTCCATGGCCCGTGCCCATCAGCCGCGCGCAGTGATCGAGCCGGGTAACTTGGTCGGCATTGGTACGTGTTACCAGTGCCATTACGCGCGTCATCCGCGATGGCACTGACATCAGAGGTGTTAGGGCATCGAGCAGGTCCTCTTAGAACATCTCGAGACACTACCGGACTCTCATCGCACCGCGGCTGCAGATCCTGCGCGCAGTCGCCTTGGCGCGCTCTCTTCTGGACCCGCGGTAGAACTGTACCCTGATCTGCTGTTGCGACGCGGCTCTGGTCGCTCGATGGGCAAAGAAGAGTGTGCTGACCGTCCCCCCCGCGGTAGCGAGCGGGATTTGCAATCCCAGTTGTGGATCCTGCGCGCCCTTCAGCAGCGGCCAACCTCATCCCCGCCCGCGCCGAAGGGGTGTTTGCAGTACCCGCAATGAGAACCTTCATCCGGTCCGAGTGAGCCTCCAGCGCCGCAAGGGCTTCGTCAAGCTGACAGTTATTCTCATCGTAGTCACCACCGAGCAGGTCGTGCAGTTTGTTGTCGACTGATGCCGACGGCGATCGATCGCCCAGCGCGCTGGGCGTCTTCCGCCCACTAGATTCGTGCGGCTGCAGCGCCAAGCGCAGTTGCAGCGGCTCGCTACAGGACCTGGCCGACCCAGCGGTGTTTTCTCCCGAGTGAGGTGACTGCGAACCACCGCGGCAGACACCGTGGAGCGGTGCACTACACCCTGCATCTCGGGGCTGCGGGCGCTCCACCACGACGGTGGGCCCCAACAAAGCCGAGGTCGTGCATGACGTCATCACCGCTGGAGTGGCATCGTCCATGCCTCCTTTTTCCGGTATGCGGTGTGTAGCGTCAGCCGGTGTATTCTGCACTTTACATCGGTGAGGGGTGAGGTCAGGTGACTGACCCGGATCGCCCACAGACGCGTCAAGATCGACCCTGCTGGCTGCCGGCCCCGGCGCTGCTGCACCGCTGTCTGTGGGACAACGAGAGGGCTCGCATTCAGTGGTGACTGTCGACGTAGCGGCACACAGAGGGCTGGATGCGTGAGGCCAGACACTAAGGTTATTTTCCGCGGCGATGCGGATGAACTGAGCAAAATGCGCGCAGCGGTAACCGCGCCGCAAGCGCCGCATGTCGCTTTTGGTGAGGGCGAGGATCGGAGGCGGTAGCCGGCACGCATACGCCCTTGTCTGTGGCTCGTGCAGACTCGGGGCGGTAGCTGACGTGGCCAGCGTGGGGAGTGTCCGCAAACTGTTCTCGATGGAGTGCATCAGCTGCGCCGAAGGGTGTAGATAGGTACCTACTGCACGACTTCCCGGCAGCCGCTCTAGCGCACTGCTGGTTTGCGTCAGAGAGGCCCCGGTGCATTCTCCCACTGCAGATGTACTGGTGACTTCGGCGACGCAAAGCCGAAGAGGACAGCTGCTACCTGCGTGGAGGTGCACAACATCGAACGCGCAGATGTCACACTCGTCTCCCGCTTGCAGCGTGACCTTCTCCTGCTCGGAATATCGCGTGACCAGAATGCTGTTTTTTCCAGTGCACCGCAACCGAACGCGGTATGGTAGCTGTTGGTGAACGGGCCTTCCATTTTGTGGGGCGCCGGTGCTCGGATCTGACGGAGCCATCATGGAGCCCGCGACGGTATTCGGGGGCCCAACGTGTGGCGAGTCTTCCTCGGACCCCGAAGTGGGCCACCTCTCGACCCAGCAGCATGCCTGCTTGCGAGAGCAGGAGGGGTTGTTCCCCATCGCCCATAGCAACTCCGCTGTGTGCCGCCCCAAGGATACACGAGAGTTTTCCTGTGAGGCGCTACCCCTCGACGTCACGCTCCGCAGGCGAATGATTCGCGTCATACCTGCATAGGAAATGTTGTCGCAAATGAAGAACAGTTCGGTGCCCTCCATAGGTGCTACGCCTGCTACTGTGATTACGTATCGCCCTTCGCACCCCACCCTCCTACTTTCCGTGAAACTAAGAGCAAAGAGCACACCGCGGGAGCACGGGGATTGTTGCCATAGGCATCGCCATCTCCTCCCGTTCCACCTTTAGCACCATGCGCAGCAGTCTGACCACCTCATGACTGGAGAGCACCGGCAGACACGGTCCCAAACCACCGGAGCGCGTGGGCTTCGTTCGACACGTACAGATATACACACAAGCGACGCGACATGGCTCGGGCCCTTCCGATACGGGCCACTTGTCGTTGGCACTTATGCAGTGGAGCACCGACAGGGGCAGAATAGCCGTCTAGTTTAGCTGGAGAGGTGTAGGGGTGGAGATGGGAGTGGCATGTGGGGGCCGCCAAAGCCTACCGCTTGCGCTTCGTCTCATCCCTACGCCACCGTAGCCTTCCACTCCCACAGGATAGCCCAGAGTTCATTTGGTGGGCTTCGTCTAGTTTCATCGGTAGTAATCCCCACTACTGCTTTCGATTGCTCTCGTGTATCCGCCGCCACCGCCACGCGAGGAAGTGCGTGCGGCATCGTGTGAGGCGGATACCCCTCGATCCCCATTGGCGTGTTCTCCTTCCTCCTCTTCCCTACCTCGTACGAGGCTGGTCGATGTCACAACCCACTTATCGACAGCCTCGATGAACGGCACCGATACAGTGGCCAGGGCGTTTTCGTCGCAGTGCCGCATGTCCAGTGATGTTCCCATGATGACGATGTCGTTCTTCAAGCTGATGCCTACGCCACCACCCGCCATGCCGCGGCCCAGCAGGGCACCTTCTAGCAGGGTCTCGTACAGCCGCAGCTTCACCGTATCCGAGCGCGGCAGTTCGTTCAACAGCGTGGAGTACAAGAAGAGTCTCTCCGTGTTGGGGTCAAACGTCAAGAGGATACTAAGGGTACTCGTAACAGAGACAACGCACGTAAGGTTATCGTCGAGCCGCAGCTTGGCGGCGTCAAGCCGCAGCTGCCGGGCTAGAAGGAGTAGGCTGCGCTGCAGATTTTCAGCCACATTCACAGAACTGGACCGGCCGAGATCGGCCTGGCTACGGCGCGGGGTGAGAGAGCCTCCGGTATACCCCGGTTGGACAGAGGCCACCTGCTGTTGCAGCTCCAAACGCAGCTGGCCTATGAGGGCTTCCTGCTCCGCTATCTCTCGGCGCTGGGAATGGATCTGGCTCTCCAGGTTGTACACGAGAGCCCGCTGTTCCTCTTCGAGGCTCAGCTGCTCTTGCTTCATCTTCCGGCGCTCCTCGCGAAGGAGCTCTAGGTCCCGCACGAAGTCGTCTTCGCGCCTCTTCTGCCGCTCCGCTGCAGATTCCATGTCCCTTTTTCGGTCATGTTCCGCACGCTCGAGGTCTGACTTCTCACGCTCGAGCCGATCGACCTCGTGCCGCAGAATATTCACCTCCTCGAGAAGCTGGTGCTCGCGGCGACGGCTATCTACTTCGGCATTCCGAAGCCGTTCGGTGAGACGCCTGTTTTCTTCCTCAAGAAACCGCTCTCGCGAGTAGCCGAACCCACCACCACCCCCGGGCGACGCTGGTGCAGCGGGTCGTGCGAAAGGACTGCTCGGCGCCGAGTACCTAGCGCCCGGCCCCGGCTGCTCACTGCTGTGCGCCATGGTGGCCAGAATGGAGGCATTTGGAGGATGCGGTTGCGGCGTAGCCGAGCGAACACCCCCAGGCCCACGTAGGGTAGAGTCCGGCACCAGGTTCAGACTTGTTGGGTCGCTCATGTTGCTCATGTTCAGCAGTGTTGATCCACGCTGCGGTGGTTGAAGTGCATGGGCACTGGCACCCGAGAGCAGCTGAAGGTTACTGGGCTGGGCTAACTGGGGGCGGGCCGACTGCGCGGTAGAGAGTGCTGCCGGGGAGGCTTTCCCAGGGTGCACCGCCTGGGAATTCACGTGTTGGAGACGCATGGTGCAGCCGTCGTAGAGGCCGATGGCGGCCCCACTATCTGAGGGGTGAAGCAGACGGCCGTTCAGCGTCAGTGCTTGCCGCGACGGATCCAGTCCGGTGGCACTGTGGAGGTAGCGCTTGATTTTATCCACAGTCAGCAGGCGCAGATCCCCCTGCATCACCAGCTTGTACTTGCAGCCGTCGAGGTCGGATAGCACGTAGATGCAGGGGCTCTCCGCCACTCCTGGGGCCCCGAGAAAGGTGCCAGCGGACGGGGACTGGGCCATGCCGACACTGCCAAACTACACGGCTTTAGTTTGCTTTTTCCCAGGGGAGCCACAGGCAGAGGACAGACCCCTCCCTTCCCATCCCTCCTCTCCTTTCCCACCTCACGGAGGAACAGGGTCGCAGGATGAAGTGCAGCCAGCAATAGAGGCGAGACCAGAGGTCACAAATGACGTGTCCACCGCAAGGCTCACACGACGCACAGCTCTGGGAGCCATCGCTCGGTTCGAGGCGGCGCATGATTGGGGTTGGGGTTGAGGTTGGTGTGGGAGGAAGGAGGGGTAAACGGGTGGGAAAATTCGACTTCGAAGACTTCGTTGGCTGCTTTGCAGTGACCGACTGTACATGTAGATACGGATGCTGTTACGGCAGCACTCGCCCTCCACTGCTAGCTCTCTCTGGGCAAGCCCTCAGACGTAGGGGGTGAACCGCCCTTGAGCCGCGTGGTGCATGTTCCTCGCTTATGCAAGAAGAACAGTTCAGGAGCAATCGAGTTCATCCGTGCCGTTGGAGGCGGTCATAGCAACGTGCTCTGCGCTCGGATGGGCCATGCAGGGTGCTATGGCTCCGTTGGCGTCGAAGAGCGCCACGCCCTCTCCTTCAGTATCCATCGGGGAAAGCTGATTCTGAGCACCTGCGAGCAGGTCGGGTGCCACGAGGTTCATTGGAAACCCCCACTTGCTATCGAACTCAGCGTCAGTCTCGCGTAGAACGTAGCGTGCGCCCATGCACAGCTGCATTCCTACGAATTTGCTTTTGACACCTCGGAGCTCCACTGCGATCTCCGAAAAGGAGTGCTTCTTCACCGCGCGGGCCTCGGCCAAATGCTGCACCATTGGAACTTTCCGCGTGGCCCCACGCGCTGTCACGCCAGTGACGTCCTTGTAGAGGGCTTTGTCGATGAACCCGAGTGAGGCGAGAAGGAACGACTGTGAGATGTCTCCATGGATGAGGCGGAAGGTATCACTGAGCACTTTGTGTTTCCACTCAGCGTGGTACTGCACCGTCGGCGTCCAGTTCGCGTCAAGGTCACTGAGAAACGCCAGTACGCGGTGGATGTTGACTTTGACGAGCAGCTCGATGCTAGTGAGCTTCTGTCGCCGGTACGGAAACCGAAAGGCCAGGACTTTCCGGAGCGCATTGGAGACCTCGTCAAGGATTTGAGTGAGACGGGCTTCAGTTTCTTCACGAAGCTCCATGAAAGCGTCGTATTCCTCGGATTTCGACTCCAGCGCTAAGAGCGTCGCATGGAACACATTGATGGTGGCGATGTGGCGGATGCACCACGCGAGGATTTCGTCGCGTGCAGCGATGTCGGCTTCCGTGTTCCACTCCTGCCGCCGCACGAACGACATGGTGTAATCGATCACCCACTCCGCGGTGTGAAGAGCCGGTGTCACGCGATAGGCCACCTCGAACACCCGCTCGCAGACAAAGTCCATGGCCGCCTCGGCCCCGACGATGCGAGTCGATGCCCTACCTCCCGCCTTGTGTCGCGATGGCACCTGTACGGCCTCGCCCGAAGTGGGTGAGGGACAGGGGCCCTCTTGCGTCACCTCGTTGTCGCCGCAGCCGTCGCTCGACTGGGGCCTCTCTAGGGTCACCTTCCCGCTCGGAAACGGAACCTCCACTACTTCGCTGAGGTCACCCCGCTCCACCACCGCGAGCAGGATCCGCAGCGAGCGATGCAGATCATCGAACGGCAGCGGTGAGCAGCGCTGCCCCACGTTCTTAAACAGCTGGGTCAGGTTGGCCATGAGTTCGCTTTTCATGTCGCCCAGAGAGGTGTTGGCAAACGAAAACATGCGCGTCCCCTGGAGGGTTCGGGTTGCAGAGTTCGGAAAGAGAAACTGGCCAGACTCGAGGCTACGCGATCGTAGAGAAGAGGCAGTTACGCGCACCGCTGCCTCACCCACGGGGGAGGACTCCCTACTTTCGCCGCACACCCTCTCCGTGGCTCGCAAGACGCAAGGCTTCAGGAACGGACCGATGAACTTTGCTCCAGTGGCTGGGGTCTGAGACTCATGGCCCACGGCGCTGTCGTTGGCCGACTGATGTAGCGGAAATGCTGCTGCCGGGTTGTACGTTCCGCTCCTTGTGCTCCCGTCGGCCGCCACAGCGGAGGACTCCACTGATTTACTTTGGTGAGTTCGCCGGCGCTGGCTGGCGCGGAACTCCTCCTTTAGCGCCTGTGTGATGGACTTACCCTTCCCTTCGGGAGCTGACGTAGCTGCCTCGGCGCCTGCAAGAGTGTTGGCGTTAAGGGTGCTCTGCAAATACGTGGCCACTTCCGTCAGCTGGGTGGTCGCTCCCCCAGCATTGCCTTCCACTGAAGCGCCGTCGGACTCGACATGCCGACGGCTCTTGCGACACGGTGGCTCCCCCACGCCCTCGCCGCGGTCTTCCATTCTCGGAGATGCCGCGAGCACACCTTTCGTCATACCGCCTCTACGGTACTCCCGCTAGACTTCACTACAGCTTTTTCTCCAACAGCTAAAGTGTTACCCCACGCGGTACGAGGAGCATCCCCATCCCAATTCCCACTCCTGCAGCACGGTTAGCGCAGCGTTAAGCGGGCTTTGGGATGCGCTCGATGGGGGTTGCTTCGTGTGTGGTTGTGCGTGTGCGTGTGCGTGCCGGGTGGCATACATGCGTGTCCCTGTGTCGCTTCGGACTGCGGCTGCTAGCCATGAAAAATAATGCGCACGTGCAGCCCCCAACCGCCGTCACGCAGTGATTCAACACAGCAGCGCCACACCCCTGGCATCCGATGATGATGCTACTGCCGGTAACCCCCTCCCCTTTTCTCCCGTTCTTCTGCCCGGTATCTAACGGCGGGGAGCCGGGTAGATGAGAAAGTGAAGCGACGCATCACAGTTCCAGACTAGATGTGTAGTAGTGCCAGATTCCCACGAGCAGCATCGCGATGAGCGCGAGGACGAACACTGGTTGCAGCGCCATCGGCTCGTACCCGTCGTCGCCTACGTGGCAATGCAGTGCAAATGCATGATCTGTGTCCCAGAAAAGGCCGCTCTTTTGGTCGGCGACAACGGTGACGTTTCCACCGTGGAGAGATACTACGTCAAACCCTGCTCCATTGGGGCTTGTTACTTGCCGCAGTGGCGTTGAAAATGTAGCCACCAGACGAACTTCGTCTGGAAGCCGCGGCAGGCACAGATACGAAAACCCAACGCAGTAGATCTTGTGGCTGTGATCAGAAGCGACGCGCATATCTCTTGAGCGCCACTGTACAACCATAGTGACCGGTATTTGACTGTCCGCATTCGTCCCCACCGCACTTCCACTGCCAGAGCCGTGCGTCCCCCGAAGTCTTGTTTGCGCTCTCACATCGGCGCAAACAAAGTAGTATAGCGGCGGGTCTCGGCGCTTCCGTGCTGGGTGTTTGGAAGGGTTTGCACCTCGTTCCGCCTCGCCGCTTCTTCTGTTGATACCCAGCACCGCACTACCATTTGCATCTGCGGCTTTCTCGCTCTCGTCCTCTGAGGTTGGCGTTCGGAACCTCTGTTCATCACGGGCGGTAACCAAGTTACCATTCAGGCGCCGACTGCGAGCGATCTCCCCCAGTAGCGGCCGCTGGTTGACTGTGACTCGCAGTGAGTCGACTCTACCGCATTCGCTTACCGGAAAGAGGAGCGCCAGAGGCCTTTCGGAGCACCTGGAGCAATCGAACGTCAAAGTTGCAGTGAACAAGCTCGTCCGTTCCGTGGTTTCCACGTGGACTTTGCAGTGCGAGCATGGAACCGGGGTTGGCGCACCATGGCGCAGGAGTGACTCCACGGGACGCGGGTGATCTTCGACACGACTCTGTGTGGAGGTGGCGAGGTCTCCCATGGACACAGGCTCCTCGACTGCAACTTCGTAGAGACCAGCCAGAGGCCTCGCGCTATAAGGGTTTGTCCCCACCGCCGCTCGTGCAGGCCGATGTCGCTGCGCGGGTCTTGGGTGGGCTGCCGATGGGAGTGAAGAGAATGGGGACGAAAGAGCGATACCTCTCGTGAGCGACTGCTTCGAGCCCGTCGCAGTCAGCGAGGGTGGTTGACGAGATGGCGCGTCGGCGCCTTCCCTGCAGCTCCCACCATGACCGGACACAGCAGTGCCACATTCCTTGCTCGCGGTGCCGCTGTCCAGTCCCAGCGCCTTCAAGCGCTCGACAACGGTGGCCATAGACTTTCAACCTTGCTGCGTTTCTGCGATGCCGTGTGGTGTGGTACGCTGTGATGTGGTGTGCTTATCGCATCGATTAGGCCACGACAAAACTGGAGAGACACACAAAGTTTTTTTTTTTTTTTGCTTACCACGGCTGTCCAAGGAAGGCCGTGGTTACGAAAGACTAAAACGTGCAGATAGATAAAAGAATATATTTACACGTATGTGTGCGTATGTGGCTCGGTGAATGCCGTGGGGGCTGGGTGAGCCTATGCGTTTGGATTTACCCCTACGGAATTCAAGTGACTCCTCTTCACGGCCAGCGTGAAGTGCTGAGTTGCCAGCACACGTCCTTCCACCTGACTACGCCCCACATCGGGCAAGCCGCTCTAACTGGTGGAGGAGCGTGATGAGGAGGACGACGACGGTGAGCTGAAGGAGAAAGACGAGGACGAGGACGAGGACGACCTGGAACGCTTCGAAGAGGCACGCGAGGATGAGGACTGGGACGAGCTCCGTGAGGTGCGCAGCGCGTTATCGCCGTCCTCGTTGCTGCTCTCGTCGCCCTCGGAGCCGCCGTCTGATCTGGAGGAGGAGGAGGAGGAGCCATCTTCACCGTTGTCATCGCCGGAGTCTTCAGCGGCTTCCTCGTCGCTGTCGGTGTGCTCGCACGAGACCGGTCGGTCCCGGTGGCACTTCACGCACTCGTCGATGGAGGATGGGATGAGAACTGAGCAGCTGGTGCAGTACCACAGGACCACATCGAGCGGGTGGGTTGGCTTGGCCCATTGCACCTCCTGCGACTCGCTATTGACGTAGTACACGTGACGTACAGTTGGGTCGTAGAACTCGTGCCATTCCTCGCTCTTATGGTCAAACTCACAGTCTTTTGTGTCGTGCAGCCCACCGCACTCACTGCAGCGGTATTTCTTGACTGTACACGTCGCTGCAGTGTGGCCGCGCTGGCCGCACTTCCAGCACCCCTTCTTCGGGTCGATCAGCGGATACGCTGCCGGCTCTTCAATAACCCGATGACAGTCTACCGTCCAGTGGTTCTTTGCGCACACGTGACAGAAGACCGACGGAGGCGGAAAGGGTTTCACAGCGGCGGGCGCCTCTCGTCGCAGCCGCCGCCCCGTGCTCATTAGTACCGAGGCACGGTGCGGCAGAGCTGACCGTGACGACGACGAGTGCTCCTTGTGTCGCCGCCGAGTTGAGGTAGAAGACGAGGACGGCTTGCGTCGGGCGCTGCGACGGTGCTCGCGATCATGCTCCCGGTCGCGACGACTGTGCCTGCGGCGGTGCTCGCGGTCGCGAACGCGTTCTCTGTGGCTATGCCTGGAGCTGTGGCGTTTCTTCTTCTCCCCACGCCTCGGGGAGGAGCTCCGGCTTCGCTTTCCCATTTGTTGCGTAGCTGTGCAGGTGGTGCTGATTGGTTTGTCTCAGCATATGGGCACGTAAGCGACACCGTGGGATGAGGATGGTACTACGAGTGGGGTGAGGGCGAGGTAAGAGCGCAGACAGCCGTCGTGGTGGGCAGGTTGTGGGAAGGTGGCGGCCATATCCACTCGCGTGGTGGTTGCGGCGGCGACCGCCGTCAAGAGGGCGGGGCTGGCCTGCCGCACCACTGAGCGCACGTCTCCCCCTCTTCCCCTTCCACACGCACACACGCACCGACCAACTTACCTCGTGGATGACTCAGCGCCCGCACGCGACTAGCGGCAACGTGACGCCTTCAGGAGCTCATGGCCCTTACGCAGCAGTTCCGCAGTGATGCTTTCTCTCAGGGCCGCGGCCTGTGCGGATGTCAGGTACGTCTCTGGTACGGTACCGCACGAGAGACGCCACATCTGCTCGGAGTGGGTGTCCTTTTCACATACAGGCGCCATAACCTGCACCTTTACCTCCTCTCCAGCTTGCAGAGGAGAGGTGAGGACGAGGTAAATCCACCGCCCGTCGTCTGCAGCTCCGTTCCTTCTCGCCAGCCGCTCACCCAGTGCGTCAGTGCTACGAAGGTTCTGATTGGGGGAGGTTGATTGTAGGAATTCAATGCCCTGCTGGTGAGTGAAGAACGCAGCCAACTTCTCCGCGGCCCCTGGGTGGCTGTTACGTGTAACGAGCACGGCATTAGTTGCTGATCCACCATGCGACATCAGGTGAACGAGTGGGATGATGCCGATGGATCGCATCGTCCCGATGGGAAGTGGCGTTGCGTGCGAAAGGCAGACGCTCACGGCCCACCGCAAATCCTGGCGGTCGATTTTGCTGACGAGTGGTCCCCCGTTGATATAGTTGCGAATCATCTGCAGGAGAATGTCTGCGAGGCTCGTTTCCGTGCTATCTATAACCACACTCTCATCAAAGTATGGCGCGTTGATCATGGTTCGCACGCGGCCAAGTGACTCCGCGAAGATGTAACGTGGATCAGTCAGAGGGCTGCTGCGGGCGGTGACAAGATCTGCGACGATCATGCCAAGGCATTCGAAGAAGAATGCGCAGATGTCCGCGTCGCTGCGGTCCTCCCCCGCGTTTGCCACGTGGAACTGTTTCTGCCGCTGCTCATCGTGGAGATCGTTTGTGAGCGACTGGGCGTCTTGTAAATCGGATGAATCACGGTACCCGGTGCTTTTGAAGCCGATAACGAGTCGTTCAGGAATGGCTAGCAGCGGCGTGAGGCGCGGAACATCTTCGCTCACCGTGAACACGTGGTCACGGTACGGCGACGTGCGCCGATGCATCTGCACGGCAGGATGGATGAGCACTCCGTTGTCATGACACCACATCATCAGCTTGTAGAAGTGATGGGCGTCGGAGAACTGTGAAAGCTGGCTTGCGTATTCTCGGTACCGCTGCCGCCGGAGTCTAAAGTTCTGCGTGACGATCAAGCTCTGCCTCGGCGAGGGAAGTGACGTGTGAGAGGCCGCTGGTCGTGGCCCGTGCGTAGAACGCTGCCTAGTGGTCGCTGATGAGCGGGCGTGACGCATGCGCGGCACCAGCCAGCCAAGGCACTCCACAGCTTCCGCGTCGGCACCCGGGGATTGCACCGCCCTGCCGCTCACCGACGGCTCGTGCAGCGAGTTTCCTGTGCCCGCAGGCAGCGACGGACCCAACCTCGCACTCATGAGGAGGTTTGACAGCATGGTATCGCCAGCTGGTTCCAAGAGGCTTGCGCACGAGCTAACGGGCTAGGCTTCCCCACGCCACGGCGAGAGCGCTGAACCCACACGAAGCATATCCCTGTGTAAGCGTGGGATGGCAAGTTTATTCGAGTGGGCGTGGGGGGCTGAGAAGCCGCACCGTCGTGCCTCCTGGCTAGTAGATCATGTAGACCCACTTCCTCCCTGCTGACCTGGTACAGGGACCGCGGCTCTTCCATCACCAGAGCTGCGCTGGAAGTGCGGATGGGTGATGCGGCGAGAGGTCGGGGCGGGGGGTGGGGTGGAGAGGGAAGAGAAGGGAAGGGATGGGAATGGGCAGGAATGGAGAGAGGGAGGGGCCGTGGTGCGGTGGAAGGGGCGCTGCCC
>PGOM01000040.1:44362-56346 GCA_002921335.1 Paratrypanosoma confusum | reverse complement strand
CCCCCCCCCCCCCCCGGCAGCGGGTGCACCGCCCCAGCCGCGGACACTGCGGCGGACCGATGCATCCACACCCCTCGCACACATGCGGCCGCATTTCTATACGAGCCCGGGGTACACCAGAGAGAGGTCCATACTTCCTCCCACCCCGGGCGCACGTCGCCGCTTACCGCCACCGCAGCAGCAGTCCGCGGCACTACGCTCCTCCCCCCCCACTCCTCCACCCTGGTAAAAGTTTCGTGCACCATCAGCCCTGCGGCCGCTGCACTCACCTTAACGGAACCTGATGCTGCACCCCACGTTAGTGCGCGTTCATGATTTCCTACGTCTATGCCACCTGCACCACCCTGGTAGAGGGCGCTTACCGCCAGGCGGAGATGCTGAAGGGCGGTGCCTCAGTGGGGGATGACGGACGAGAGGCTGGCTTGACGCCCCCCCTTTCCTTTTGCCCTCCCAGCGGTACACACTTCTCTATTCGCTCTCCATTGAGAGCGTTACGCCAAACCGAGCGGAGTGACTTTCGGCGAGGATATTCTTTTGGACGACGATACCCCAGTGAACCACACGGTTGAACGTACCACGCACGGTGGCAACAACGTGGCCGTCGGTACTTGCTTTCATCGCAAACACGAGCGGCGTCGGCTGCGGCGCAAGGGGCTCGCGGACTGTGTGTTTTTGACCGGTGCTACCAAGGCCGCTTCCGCCGGTCGCACCGGCCGGATCCCTGTGGCTTGAGGTAGCACCCGCTGCCGGTGGCACACTAGGGGACGCGGGCGGCATCGATGCTGGTTGGCACTCGCTTTGGACAAGTTGGTGCAAGCCAAAGACGGTGGGCAGCTGAAACAGAAAGCCCTGAGAGAGTCCAATAGTCACCAGCGCGCGGGACTCAGTTAAATCGAAGTTGTACGAGCACGCCACAGACGTGGAGCGTGCCATCTTCTGGTACATTGCAATGCGTGCTGCACTCCACGCATCGCTGGACCGAATGAGCTTTCCAGCGACGGACCAGTTGCTTCCGCTGAAGCCGAGCCCCGCGTAGAGCGCGTTCAGCTGATCGAGGCGGTCTTCCTGCTGCTCGAGGAATGAGAGCGTCTGCCTCTCAGCCCCCGCACCCGCGATGAGGTTGAAGAACTTTGTGCCGAAGTCAACGAGAACATTGCTGCTCCCAAGGCCGTTGCGCTGATACCCAAACGTGGAGTAGAAGTCGCTGCGCTCGTACTCGACGGACATGGACGACACATCCTCCGACGGAGGTGCGATGGTGTTCACCGCGATGCGGCCCTTTAGCGCGAGCCCTTGGATAAGCTCACGGATGATTACGTTAGTCGAAACAACGCCGTCGCTAGTCATCACTAGGTTTTGGCCGAAACGGCAGACGTACGGCACTTGGAGATCGCATCCCAGCTTGACCTTGCCATACGCACTGCCATCCCGCAGCAACAGTAGCCGAGGTGAAAAGAACACCGCGTTTGCCATTGACGTCAGTGTTTGAGGCGCAGCACTCTCGGCACTTTGGGCCCCCTCAGGACCACGCGACGCGCCGCCGACACGCTCAGCCAAGATGGAGCTCGCCTCCTGTAACTCGGCGCGCTCGTCGCGCTTCGAGAAGAAGAAGCGGGAGCTCGTGTAAGACTCCGTCGCTTGCAGCGATTTGATCGCTAGGAACATGTGGCAGTCATCGCGGAAGGTCTTGTGGAAGAAGTCATCCACAACGTCAAAGTAGTCGTTAAGCTTCAGCAACGGCTTCATCGTTCCAGAAGGGTAATCTGCTTCCTCATCGAAATGATGGCATCGTGTTGCTGTGGACGGGAGGGGGAGGGGGAGGGGGGACAGTGAACGCGTGAGGGAGAGGAGAACGTAGACGACAGAGCCCGAACGTGCAGTGCTTCTCTTGATTGCAGCAGGGGGTGCTGAGCTCTGAGACTCCAGCACGCTCTCTTCACACCCTCAAGTGTTGAGCGCTCAGGGAGGCGGGGTGGGGGTCGACTGGTGGGCAAAGCGCAAGCTTCACATCGGTGGTTGTAGAGTCGTATGCGGCCCGTCGGTGGCTCACACGATGATAGACGACATGAAGGCAATGAAGCGGTTGGCGTAGTCTGACGGGTGCACCGAGGATATACGGTCACGATCCTGCGTCATTCCAATGAGAAAGGTCTCCGTCCGCTTCCACAGATTGTACTCTTGGAGAATATCGATGATACCGACGTAATAGATCTCTTGGCGCAAGAACGGTTCATCGGTGCTCCGCATCCCGCCTTCGTCGGCGGTGAAGCAGCGCCCATCAAGCGGCGGCTGCGCTATTTGGTTCCCCCCTGAGCTGCCTGGAGCAGCCTCGAGCTGGTAGTGGGCCGTGGTAGAGTTCAGATGCCCGTGGATGGCGCTGGTGGACCCCGAAGCTCCCCCAGGGGTGATGCTGTAGCCCGCCTGCGGGTTGTGGTTCTGCGACCCGAAGGGGCTTTCCCCCTCCATGATAGACATCGAGTTCCCAAAGGTGCTGTTGGACGCGGCATTGAACGTCATAGTGGCCGCTGCCATGCTTCCCAGATGACCGGAGGTCGCACCAGGTGCGACGAAGCTGGATGTTCCCCACGCCGCGCTGGTTGGCAGTGCATGCTTGGGCGGGTTGAGCAGGTTCTTCGGTAAAATGTGAATCCCGACGAGAAACGAGTAGTCCATGATCATCGAACGCTTGAGGAAGTCGCAGTCCTTGCGTAGTTGCTCGATGAGCAGCGCGCGCCGTGCCGCACCGATGTGAACCGGGTGGTTGATGTCGAGGTCTTTTTGCGTGCACGTTTGCTTCATTTTCTCCTTCCGGGTCGCGAAGCGGCCCACAGTGCTTCCCTTGAGGTCGTACTTTTCGTGGATGGTGTTGGTTGTTGCGAACACGTTTTGCATGATGACAATGTTGAGCGACTCGGACCCGATGGAGAGGCGGTGGTGCCCCACGAAGTGTGGCAGGAGGCTGTAGGGGTTGTCCCGGATGTGGTAGTAGTACCGGTGGAGAATGTCGCGCAGGAAGTGGCTCTCCTGGTCGGTCATCGTCTTGATCACCCAGTTTTGTCCACAGAAGAACAGCTGGGCGGCAGACTTCCCCGGCGTGGGGATGCTGTGCCACCGGCTCTGGCAGAGAACGTCCTGATACTCCTTGGGGTTGATCTTCAAGAACTCCCGGATGTGGCGGTAGCACATGGGGGAGTAGTCTGTGAAGCGAAACGGCACCGGCGGGCGCACCTCCGACACGTCATCGTCGTCGTCGTCGCTGCTGTGGTACGGCTCACCGCTTCGGTTGGCGGCGCTGGAGCTATGATTCCCCGCCTCGTCATCCCCCCGGCTCACGTGCACCTTTTGCTGCTGCATGTACCACGGTGTTGACCGGGCGGACTCCCGGAACGGGTTCGTCTTCTTGATTCGCGTTGCACTCGCGCCGCAGCAGCTGAAATCCGTGTCTTCAACCTCAAAGGTGAGCGTGGACTCGATGGTGAAGTCCTTCCTCGGGTCGAGGGGCCGCTGCTTTTCAGGGTGGGATATGCTGGAAATGCTTCGCACGAGCGCCAGTTTCATACAGTGAATAATATTGCGCGTCGCAATGTTTGGCTCCCTCACCGGCGGCTTCTTTCCTAGGGAGCTAGCCTCGTGTCGCACGGCCCCGGAGGCCTCCTCCCGCCAGCCGTTCGCCTGCGGCGTCAGCGTCTGCGGTGACGCACCTGCGTTGTTGCGCACGGTGTGGGGGCGCTGCAAGTGATACCGCGAGGCGTCATCATCGGCGGCTAACGTACTCGGGGAGTTCAGGTCCGGCTCGAACGTAATGGAGGCGAGTGCCTCTCGGTTGTACGACACGGCCATGGACCAGCGACGGTCGCTTGGCACAACCTCTACCTCTCCCCCTCACCGCCCCAGGAGCACGTTCGTGTGGATTGCTACAGCCACCTTCACCAGACGCACGTCACCGCGTCAATCTCCCGCCCCTCCCGGCTCCGTCAACTTTGCTCTGGCTCGCAGACGTGAGCCATCTCCTCGTTCGCTTGCCCTCCTTTCCCCACCTAAATGGGAAACATGCAGAAGCCAAGGTGGTACAGAGAGCTCTGCTTTCACCATTGTGGCGCTGCACGCTGGGCCATTGCAGGGAAGACTGTGGGGCCGCGGGGGGGGGGGCAGAAGAGCTTGGCAAACGGCGCCAAGGCTGCGGGGAAATGCCCCCACCCCTCTTCCCACAACCGCTGCGGAGAGCAGGGCAGTGTAGATTTGTGGGCTTGGATGGCGGAGTGGTGGGCTGGAACTCGGGGAGTGGACGGTGAAACACGCCACCCGCCGCACACCCTGCCTTGCTCCGTCGCCATATCCCACGGCAGCATGGTGGTGCCCTACGTAAAGGTAGCGGTGGAGCTGTAGCGCATCGTACATGGAAGCATGGGGGGGCTAAAGCGTCGCCTCTCTCGCCCCCCCCCCCTACAGGGCGGCACCTACGGTGCGGTTTCGACCGTTGCGATTCCAAAGGACGAGAGTTCAACAGCGTGGCATGTTGCGCTACATGGAGCGGCGGCTGCGGCCTTCTCGTTTCAGCTGCTTCGCAAGCCATTCTCTTATGGCACCGGCGGCGTCACCCCAGCAGATGCTCTACAGGCGGTCAATATCAGCGGGGGGAGGCTGCTTCAAGGCCCACACACGTGCGGATGGTCACCGGAGTGGCTGCCGTCGCCACCCACCGGAGCTTTGCAAAGACGATACCGGTAGCTGAATGCGCAACGGGCCGTTCTCTGCGTTGGAGCCGGCCCCCACGCGCACAGCAAAAATGCTACGCCGCTGGGGTATAACACGCTCATCAGCGCGGCAACGCAGACCGGATCGGCCGCCGGGTGCCTGCTCGCTGTCAGAGTGCGGTTTCAAGCGATCGAATGCACCCACGTTCTCCTGAGGAAGCTGGGCCTTAGCGCCGTGGTAGGCAGTGATGACGGGAAGGTTGGAGCGCGGTACCAGTACGTGGTCCGCGATGAGCCGGGTTCACGGCAGCAGCGCCGCGGTGTGGCCCACGCCGCCTTTCAGGCGCATCTGCTACCAGTGGGTCGATGTGGGCAACCTTCGTGAGCTCCCCGGGGTGCCGCACGGCGTGGTGTGCCCCACCAGCGACTGCGTGAAGAGCCCCACCCGCAGCGGGCTGCCGGTGCGGAGTTACGTGACGTGGAGCAGGATGTCGGGAATCGCACTGTGGAGCCACACTTCCACTAACGTGAAGGGCGCTTGCACCACCGCCCTCACGACAAACCGCGTCACGCGCCACTTCCAATCGCGTGCGTCGCGCCAGGCCGTGACGAAATCGGCGTTGTTGCAGAAGCAACGACGAACATGCCGTCGGGCATTCGATTTCTACGCCAGGTTGCTGCACCTGAGCGCCGCGAAGGAGCTGATCACACGGCGGTAGTTGCACCCGCACAAGCTCATCACCGCTGCGAGCACCAGGGTGTTGCCGTGTGAGTGTCAGCCTGCGTTTGGGTGAGGGTAGAGAGGGAGGGGGTGAAACCAGCGTGGAATGGGGGCGCCGCTTCCAGGACCAGCTGCTCAGCAACGGATATGCAGAGACCGATGGCGCTGCTCACCTCCTCGGGGTCCTCGCAGCGGTTTGCCTCTGAAGTACCCCGCGCGCACTGTCGCTTGGGCACGATGGCGCACGTCACCACCAGGTCGTATCGACCGACGGTGGCATCGTTGCCGATGCGCACCGCATCCTCCTTTCCTTCTCACAACGATGGCTGCCCGACGGAGCGAGTTTGATACTGCGTGGTGAGATGGATGGGAGCAGGTACGGCACCCAGACATTGATGCATCCACGGCAAGGCGACGCAGTTTGTATTGCCTGGAACCGTGTTCGAGACCAGGTCCAGGCGGTGCCCACGCCGTGAGGTGCCCTTGCATCTGGTGGATGCCACCCCCGCTCCCTCACCAGTCGCCTTGGTGAAGGCACAGCCGGGTCCCACTCGCCATGGGTACACCGCTAGGAGACGCCAACGAAGGGCCACACCTCCTAGGTTTAAACTCACTACCGCGCAAGCGACCTGGACGACCCCTTACGGAAAATATCGCGGAAGAAGGGAGTGATGATCCATCCTCTCCTCTTTTCGCTGCTTCAGGCGCAGCTAGTGGTCGTAGTGTAGATGCAGTGCATCAGGGCGCGGAAAATGTCAGCCCCCGTGGCGCCTCACGACCATCCTCGCGGATCGCCGCATGGGCGAAGCGCCAGTTCGAGGCGAGGTGGGGTGTGGGGTGGCCTGGAATGATCGGTTCCTGACGTCCTCGCAGGCTCTACCTGCGTCCGCGGCGATGCACACCCTGTGCAGCTGGAGTACCAGACGCAGCCTGCCGAGGGCAGCGTGTCCTCGACCTTGAACAATTAGCAGATGGAGCTCTTGTATGAACGGCCCCTCGAGGGCATTCCATGCTTACCGATTGGGGCAGCGCATGCCTCCTACAGGCGTGCCGACCCTCCAGGCGCGGTTCCAGAGGTGGCCACACAAAGCTCATCGAGATGCGCAGAGCCACTGCTGCTGTAGCACGCCACCAGACCGTACCATGTCGCTGGCGGGGGACTGCCTCGGCCGCTGTCTTTCGCTTTAATTACCGGCACAGCCTAGGCTTCGCGGTTGGATCCGGCGAAGCGTGTGCGAGGGGACGGGGGTGTGGCGGGGTGCACCTGTGAGCACCGGCGAGGACACAAGCGAGTTCGCGGTGGCGTGCAGGAGGGTGGCAGTGCCCACATGCCGCCGGTCGCCCGCCCTCCACCCACCGTGTGACCTGGCGTCTCATCGGCCCAGACGGACGCACCTCACACCCCCCCTCCCCGCTCGGTGCGTGAGCCGTATCGACACCGGGCCACTTCCGGGTTTATTGACGGACGGGGCCTGCCCCTCGCCCCCAGTGCCCAACTCCGCGTCATTACTGCCCTCCGACCTCCGCGCGTTCTCCGTGTTCCACCCTCCGCACGCTACACCACGACGACCCAGAGGGGACACGCGGCTGCTGTCCCCATGATGGAGATTCCCACCGTTCCTACCGCTTTCGCTTCGCTGCGGCGCCACGCCGGTTGGCATTCCCCGTGCCGTAGAGTTGCCTGAGAGAGACTGCTCCCTCAGGTACAACCACCTTCGCGGTGGAGGCCTCGTCTGCCACCTCAGCATCGACTGCAGGGGCAGCCGAGAGATCTTCCGCCTCGTCGTCGGACGTGGCTGTGTTCTCAACGGCCTCTTGTACAGGTCCCTCCGCGGCGACGGCGGCACTCGGCTCCTGGTGCGGGGCAGGGACTTTCTGGGGCTTCAAGGCTACTCTCACGGTGTCACTCCCTGGAACGGCGATCTTACGGTACACCTTGCTGCGCAGCACCTCGGCCATCCGCTGCATGGCCAGAAGCCACGGTGAGCGCTCGGCTTCCCATACGATCACATCGGCACCATCTCCTACCAGTCCTCCACTTGTGCGCTCTGTGGGGTGGTACCGCGTGACCTGCACTGCTGGGACCGGCGCATTTGCCGCATTCTCGATCGATGGGAGTGCGCCGGTCATCGGCCGGTACCAACCCTGCTGGTGAGATACCGCCGCGTATTCTTCCCACGGGGCGAGTCGTTGCTCTGCCTCATTCACTTCGACAGTGCGATCGCTACCCGCTACCCCCGGCGGGCGCCGCTGGCTAGCGTCACCGTGCTTGCTCGTGATCTCACCGCTGCTTTCGATTGCCTCTCGGACCATCGCCACGAGCTCGCTCAGGTGCTTGCGCACGGTGACGCTGGCGGGACTGCAGCACGCAAGGAGCTCCTTGGTTGACAACGGCAGCTTTGTCGCGATAGAGAGGACCGAGGAGAGATGCATCACCGACGCCGGGGAGTCATCTACCTCGCGCGCCGCAGCGTCTCTCCAGTTGAAGACCTTCTTTGCGACCAGCAGCTGCGTGGCAGTGAGACCGGCAGAGCTGCGCCCCAGGCTCAGCTTGTACGACCGCTCCGCATCCAAAGTCGGCTTCTCGTACACAAGGAGGCACTGCTGCCTGCTTTCGTTGAGCACGTGTAGCAGCAGATTGCCCAGTACAGCGCGGCCCTCGTTGTTTAGCAGCATCGACTTGAGGCGGTCGTAGCAGTAGAGGAGAAAATGGGTGTCTTGCCGCGCGTACGACACCATCTCTGCCGGTAATGGCCGCAGGCGCCAGTCCGCCGTCTGGTACTTTTTGTTGAGCTTCACTTGGCAGAAGTGATCAACAGCAAAGGCAAGGCTGTGCGGCATGTGCAGCGTTTGCAGCGCAATACCCGTGTCGAACATGTTAACCACGTACAGACCAAAGTCCTTCTGCAGCCAGCGAACGTCCTCTTGAGCGCCGTGGAACACCTTAAGAATGCCTGGGCTCAAGAATACCGGTGCGAGCTGGTGCATAGAGCTGCGCAGCTTGAGGCAATCGATCACGTAGTCCTTCGCGCGCGTGCTGATTTGCATGAGGCACGTGAATCCCTGGTACGAGTAGTAGTCGTGGTGCTCCAGGTCAACGGAGATCTCCTTTTCTCCCAGCAGCTCGCGGCACATCACTTCAAGGTCTTCCACCGTGTCCACGAAAAGAAACTCGCACGCCGCGAGTGGCAGGTACGGTGTCTCCACGCTCGGGGCCAGTTGCTCGGCAGTGTACTTGAAGGACCCGATGAGCTGCGCGAACGGGTGGATACCCGGCTCACCGACATGGCGCACTCCCTTCGCGTCGAAGTACACCGCGCGGAACGGCTCAGTGGAGTTGTCGACTGGAAATTCAAAGGCCAGCTGCGGCCGCGCCACGACTCGGCCGGTCCCCGCGGCGGCTCCCGCGCCGTAGCTCCCACTGGTCGGCGCCTCCGTCGTACCCAGCTCCGAACCGAACGTCACGGAGAGCTGATCTTGGGCGCGCAGCTTGTTTCCTTTGACCTCGTCGAGGAGGGAGTCTACATTTTCAAGCAATGAATCCACCGCCTCCATTACTGCGTTGTGCCGCTGGTCCTCTGACAAGTTCGCATCCGGTCGGAGTGACGTGCGCCGCCGCTTTGGCAGCTGCACGCAGCACGCGTCCATCAGCTCTTGCATCAGGGTACTGTACTGCTGCATGTGCTTCCGGAAACCCGGGAAGGCCGTGTGGTACAGGTAGTCGGCGCCCGTTGGCAGCTCCCCAGCCTGCCGGCCAAACTCACTGACCGCGGTGAACACGCCGCTCACCACATCCTTGGTACTGGGGAGGGCGCTATCTGACATGACTTGGCCTCACTGGTGATTAGTGGCGCCGTGTTGGCGAGAGGCGTACGGATCACGCCCGCGTGCCAGCTGATGGCTGAGCCCCCCCCTGACTTCTGCTCGGCTTCTCCGCTCCTGTGCGTGCACACGTGTGCGGGCGTAGTTTGGGTGAAGGGGAAAGTGTGAGAGGCGTCCAGGAGAGAGAGAGAGAGAGGAGGGGCGCCTAGGCAATTCCACCAGCAGCAGTTTCATCCACGTCTGAGGGACGCGCTCATCTACCCAGCAGGCAGCCCGGGAGGAGGAGGCGTGGTGGCAACGGTGGTGGCGGCCCAGAGAGAACGAAAGCAGCTACGCCGATGCTTTGGGCCTATCCGTCGGAGCCGCAGAACGCCAGTCAGCAATATTGCGCTTCACCGTTCGTTCACCACGTTGCATTGACACGGCTTACGAGTTTCAGCCGCAAAGCTGGCCCTCTCCTCCATCTACACCACCTTGCCCGCTCGCAATAAATTCAGGTCCTCGTCTTTCATCCCAATCCTCGCCTCACCACACTTCATCACTGCTTCAGGCAGATCGCTAAGGGACTCCTCCATCCTCTCTAACTGTCCTCCTCCCCTTGTAAAGCGAAAATCGAGGGCTGCAGGTTAGTGTCAGCCGTGCTGACGAGTTCGAGAGCTCCAGAGAAATACAAGTGGTGGGCCACGGGTGCACTAACGCGATGAGCCAAGCCGCAGATCTATTCAGGGTCAAAGGAGGGGGTGGAGGGTGGAATATGGCATAATTAGGGACGGAATGGCGGCACGAAGACCGTCAGAGTTCCAAGGAAGGACGGCTGGCGCTAGCACCAGCGAATGTGATAATGATGGTGAACGACTCGCCCGCCTCCATCAGACCTTCTCCTGAGTCGCCACCGCGCCACGTTCCTCTGACTACTTCCCCTTACCCCTTTCTACCATCAGGAGGGGTCCGACGCAGCAGCTGGAACGCATATGTCACGCAGATGTGGCACCTCCAAAATACCCTCACTGTAGTCGTACTTGTTACCATCCTTGCCGACGACTTCAATGGCCCCGCTTGGAGATTGGTGTATATGTACTGGTTCGCGCGTGAAAGAGCGACGCAGCGTATCGGCGGCGGAAGTGGACCGGGACCCCGCTGACGTGGGTGCGGCTTGTCTTTCTGCGTGGCGGAAGCCAGAGTCTTGAGGGCGGCTCGGAGTGCGCAGGTGCGAAAGTGGTATTGACATCCACCGTGGTGGGGATGAGTACGGGGGAACAAGGGCGGTTACGCGACGGGGGAGGGGGTGGGGTGGGAGGGTGTAGCCCGGCACGGCAGGAGGCTCCCTACCGCGCCACCCCTCGAGGTGGTGGCCGTGCCGGGGCGACGGGCGGCGTGTTTCCGTAGGACTTCGCGACATGGGCGTGCGGGGGCTCCCCCACCGACTTAGTCGTTGGAGGGCTTGCCGGAGGAGGGGATAGTGCTGAGGCCGGTGGCACCGCCCTCCTCCACTTTGGCCGAATCGTTATCGGTCACCTTGGCGGGCAGGCTGATGTAGGTGTAGAGGAAGCCGCCCGTGAGGGCGACCACTATGCCGAGGTAGCCGATCGGGTCCGGGTACTGGTTGAACACGAGCATGCCGAGGAAGGCGAGCGGCACCTTGTTCAGCGCGCCGGCGACGCTGAACGTGGTTGGGGACGTCTCGCGCATGCACCAGAACACAGCAAAGGTCATCACGGAGCCGACGAAGATCATCAGCATCAGGCACAGATGCGCACTACTGGAAGCGGCTTGAATGTCGTGTAAGAGCTCGGGTACCGTGGTTGCGCACCCGAGGAACAGGAACGGCAGCGACAGCAGGTTGTTGTAGAAGACGGGGCCGTAGCGGCCGATGGCCTTGGTGACATCCCCGAGAAGGCGCTTCATGTAGAGCGTGTAGCTGACGGTGACGAAAATATTGAAGAAGGTCCAGAAGAGGCCTTGAAGCGTGACCCACTTGTCCCCGGACGCGCCGAGAAAGCTGCCTAGAATCATGAGAATGAAGGACCCGTACATGCCCTTCGTGACGCGCTTGCCGTGGAAGTACGAGTCTCCCGCGGCGGTGAAGATGATGGCGAGGTTCTTAATGATGGTCTGCGCTGCCACGGACATGACATGCAAGCTCTTCATGGACGACCACAGCATCAGGACGAAGAGCACGGTCAGGGGAAGCCACTTGCGGGCGATCACGAGGCTGAAGCTGGGGTACGACACCCACCCCAGCGCCTTTCCGATCACTACGAGCAGCAGCGCCCCGGCGTTCTGAACGAAGAGAAGCCCCGTCGGGTGGTCGAGGTTGTGCGCGTACATGACGAGCTTGTTGAGGATGATCATGCTAATACTGCACATGCTGTAGATCGCCAGGGAGACCGCCGCCTCCCCACGGAAGTGGTGCGCCTCCTTCATGGCGACCACGTCCTTCTTCCGTCGGAGCAGCACGTCAAGCCACTGCCACGCAGCCACGAGGTCCGGCTAGCTGCCGCGTCGATACGAGGCCTGCCACGTGGCTCGATTCAATGCGAGCAAGCACCTTCGGTATGCGCGTCACGTTGGCGACTTCGGTGTGTGCACTTGTAGTATGGCGGGGGCTGTGTTCGGTTACGTGGGGGCGTCAGCAACAACCTGGAGCGCGGCGTACCTGGTGGTGTCCCCCTACACCGATTGCAGGGGCTGGGGCTGCCGCGCCGCGCACGGAATGCGCCGGTGGCCATACCGGGGTGGGGTGGGGG
>PGOM01000040.1:22578-33826 GCA_002921335.1 Paratrypanosoma confusum | reverse complement strand
GGGCGGGGGGCGGGGGGAGGCCGCACCGACAAGGAGAGGTTGCGGGTTACGAGAGTCTCCCTTCGCCATCTCTACATCATCATATCGCCCCTAACTTTCGTCGCCTATCGAGTGGACCACACGTGGATCACACCGGCGCGCGCTGATACCAGGGAAAGCCAGTTAATACACCGGCTGCATGCACTTGGCCTCATGCGACACTTCCTCCTCGATAGGCGGGGTCTGGATGCTGTTGTTAAGAAACTGCGGCTGCTGAACCTGCCCTGACACGACGCGTATGGGGGACCACAGCTGATTTTCCAGCACCCGGTACCGCGTGCTTCCCTTCCTGATATCCAATGAGTAGTACCCACATTTGAACATCTTGTTCGCGGTCAACAGAACATCGTGCGCGTGTTCAAGTCGAACCGCGGTGCTGAAGAGCGAGTGCAACTCGCAGCCTTTCATGACATACGAGAAAGAGTCTTGCCCGGCACCCATCCTGCTCCCCGATGCTTTACGCATGCTGAACGATGGGTGCCCTCCGTGAATCACCATTCCAACCCCCAAACCGGTGAACGTGGAGGAGTCGACCACCACCTTTGCTTGGTCCGCAAAGATACCCACCGACGACGCGCCACTATGGATCCGCTCAGCGTCGATAACGGTGTGGGCTCCGAAGTCGCTGGCCCGCAGACCCCTCACAGCCGGCACGGGTGCCCCCGTGAAAAGGCAGTTGGACAGGTTCACTTCCGCCCAGGGGTATGCGTACACGGCGCAGCGGCACGGCGTTTCGAACGAGCAGCGCAGCACCCGCACCTGGCAGTATTGTGTGACCTCCAGCTGATGCTGCAGCCCGTTGGCATTGTCGCAAGCAAAGGATAGCGCCGCTCCCTCGTTCGTCCCAGTGGTAGTGGAGATGAAGCGGCAGTTGCGGAAAATGACGTGGACCCCTTCCACCCGCACGGGCCCGAGAAAGGTGATGTTCGTAATATTGATACGCGGCCAAAGATGTGGGTGGGCATACGTGTTGATATCGTCCTCTTCCTTCTTTGCTTCTGACGTAATTCGTGCAATTTCTTTGAGCCGATTTTCTTCCAACTCCTCCACCGTGACCTCCGGCACGCTGGGCACTGACTGCGATCCCGTAGAAGCCTTTCCCTTGGCGCTTAAGCTACGCCGGTCGCCTTTATCCTTGGCCGACGAGGCCGGCCGACCCTTCTTCTTGGAGTTTGGCCGATCCACTGACGCAGGAGCGAGGATCGAGGCTGGGATCACGGGCTTGACGCTTACGTGAGGCCGGCGGCCGCGTAGGATGGTGGCGCCTAAAAACTGAACCGCGGCATCGGGGACGTTGTTCTGTTTCAGTCGCTTGTGTGAGTTGCGCAGTCCCACGCTCGCCGCACCAGCGGGCTTCCCGGTGTGCAAGGGCGTTCCCCCTAGTTCTCCACTGGCCCCGACTCCGGCAGAGCTTTCGTCATCAACTTCATGCACTACCGTCTCTTCTGGCGCCCGAAAGAGGTACGATGGCGGTTGGTTCATCACGCTACTGTATCCGATGACTTTGGTGAGCTGCTCCCGGAGCTCATCGTGGACGCTGTCTAGCGTCAGCAGCATGCCGTTATGGATGAGCTGCCCCTCGGTCGCCTCACCCACGGTGTGTGGACGCGACGACGCAGCACTGATTTCACCGTCCGCCACATACACATCGTCTTCGCGCCGACCGCCAATGCTGCTCTTCCCCACGCCACCATCGCCTTCCTCGTTGCCACCGTCCTGTTCGGCCTCTGCGTGGTCCCCGCCGTGCGGGTAGGGTGAAGACCGCTTGCTGTGGTTCCGCACTGCAGGCGGTTCAGTGTGAAGCAGCGCGCGCGGCAGCCCCTCGATGGACATCTTGTCGAGGAGTGTCGCAACATACACTTCTGCCGGCTTCCCCACCGTGCCTCGCGGGACGAGAATAGCAATTGGGCCAGGTTCCACCTCTGAGGGTGCAGGCACGGCCCCACGCGCCAGCGTCGCTTCTAAACTGACCGTTGCCCCGCCCTTCTTCCCGCCCTTGGAGCGGCTAGCCGCAGAGGCGATTCGGCGCTGCTCCTCCTCTAAGGCCTGCTGGTGCTTACGCGCGGCGTCATCCCGGTCGCGCAGGATGGTATCACTCAGCTCGGTGATGTCCGAGAGCGTTTTGATGGAGGACCATGGGGTCACGAAGTAGCTGCTCCGATCGTTCTCCAGCGAGTCAGCGGGAGGCAGCTCTACCTTGTTTGCCTTGCCACCTTTCCGTGACGCAGCGCTGGTTCCCCGCCCCGTTTTGGCGGTGGACGCGGAGAGCGCTCGCTTGGACATTTCGTTCCACAAGTTCAGTCTGTCTGTGCAGCCACGCGTACGTCTTTCGAAAGTGCCACCCTCGCCCCGGCTAAACCCTCACCCGTGCAGCTTCAACTGGGAGGACGCAGATTCTACGCAGTTCACTGCACGCAGAGCAGCACCAGTGGCACCCCGGTGAGCCAGGATGCCCACAACTAACTCCCTACCCAAACCGTTTTGTTCACCATGTCCTGTGTGACGCAGTGCACCTGTATGGTTCTGAGCGCGCGCGTGGAAAGGCGGTTCGAGAGGGAATGGGGGGCGGCACATGGAGTTGAGAGCGGACTTCGAGAGTGGTGGCGGTGGTGGTGATGGTGGTGCCGCACGCGTCTCCGAAGATACTGCCGCCTCACACGAGCAGGTGCCCCTGGCAGACCCATAGCGGAGGACGGCGTGCATCACCCACTTTGGCTGGTAGATCTGTGCAGAACTGACACGCTCGCGAACCGTGAGGGCTCTTCTCAAGGCTCACTTTGTCTGTCGCCCGTGTCTTCACCATCACCGCTGGGGCTGACACCGTTGCCCAAGAGCACTGGCAGCAGTACGCCGCGCAATTCACGTCCTCCACGAGGACGAACGCGTCGCTGGAGCCTCTGCGCCCGGCACCTGCACCCGCGGTGTCTTCTCCAACCCCTGTGGAGGCACTCAGCCGGCTCCAGTCTGGGTAGTAGTTCCGCATGGTGAGGTAGAGATCTCGCTCGCCACCGTTGTCATTCCATCTCGCCCCCTGTAGGCGGATGACTACGTAGTCACACTTAACACACCGAATGAACGGGCAGGCAGCTTGAGCCACAGCCGACTTGGCGTCACTATCGCTCGGCTCCGCTGCTGCGTACACGCCGTTGCCAACGGCCTTCCAAAGAGACTCCGATACCGCGTGAAACGCTCCTTTCTGCGAGAACACCTGCACCCGCTCCGCCGCCCCCGAGGCAGTGGATGATGTGGCTTTCCCAAAAAATGGCGACCGCGGCAGCTTGGCACGGTCAACAAAGAACGCTTGGAGCGTGCGCGACCCCGCCAGCAGCCGCAGTTCTTCCACGCGCGGGTGGGCCACTGCGGAAGATCCGCGGTTGGACAGCGTGCATTGAGAGACACAGGCGCTGTGCAGCTTTGAAACCTCTGGAAACGGAACGGGATGTAGCGTGCCGAGCCCATGCGCTGTTTCCTCCTCGTCGCTGTCATCGAAGTGGTTTTGGGGCGTCCCGGTGTGGGAGGTAGTCGGCACACGTGGTTTTGGCATCGCAGCGACGCCGCTTCTTGGAGCCCCATGCTCTTTGCTCGCTGTGGGTGGTTCAGCGCCGTCGTCGCTGTCCCAGGAGCCATCGGGCTCGACTGCCGGGGCGCTGGGTCCGGGGAGGTCGGCTCTGTTCGCCGGGTTCACGCACTTGTCTGGAAACAGCTCATTGATGAGATCGTCCACGTTCTTTGATGGCATCGCACTATCCTGGAGCAATCCACCTAGTCCACCCACACCCACCCACGCACACTTTCCGTGTTCGATCTTGTGACTAGCTGCACCAACGTGACACGCACTGCTGTCTGTATGTGTGTGTGGTTGGCCTTCCTCATAGTGGGGGCACCGCGCGCGGTAAGGGAGGGGAGCGCACAGTGGAGGCGCAAGCACTAACGGCGGGTCACTGGACGCTGCGCACGGCTTCGCCAGCATTCTCCTCCCCGTACAGGCGGTGCGGAGTAGACCACGCCCACGCGCCAGTGGACTCTGTCCATGATGAACAAAATGGGCGTTCGGCCGGGACCGCGTGGGTATCACGCAAACGGACACGGGGACTGCGGTGCACACACACCCGCACAGGTAGTGGCTTGGCGAGAAGAGAGGGGTCAGGGGGTGTGGGAGGGAGAGGTAAAAGAGGGGTTGCTGGAGAGATGAGGAGTGAGAAGCACACTGTAGCGACATTCTGGGAGTGAGTGGTGTGGCCTGCCGCAGCAGGCACGGTACTTCGCCGGCTGGTGCACCGGAGTACGTACCAGCACCCGCAGACCGCCACAACACACATCCCCTCACTACCCCCTCTAGCACCAAGCAGGCTACTCCACTTCATGCATTGCTCACCCCCCCTCTTGCGAGCAAGGCAGCGAGTTACTGGGTGGCGGGAGCCTCGGACCAACTATTCGATCGCCCCCCTCGAGCCACTATCTTTCTGTCGTCTGCCCGCTCCTCTTTCGCACACTAGCCGCGGTCCGGCACCGGGAGTATGTGAGCAGGGCCCGTTGTACAGGCATAGAGTGAGGGCGAAGGGGGAGGGAGAGGGGAACATGAGGGGGGGACGGCGGCAGGGCGGCAAAAGGGAAGAAGGGGGGTGAGGGTGAGTTTCTTTGCGCCGCCCCACCGGCTGAGGTGGTACCCCCGTTGCCGCGGACCTTGTTTCGCATTCCTGAGCTGGCGACTCGGCCCCCTCTCACACGGGCCTCCCCTTCCGCTCGCCGGCAGAGGTGGGTCTCGCCGTCCTGGGCCTGGTGGCTACTGATGCGTGCACACCACAGTCACCGCTCATACTCCCCCCTCCCTCTCTTCACTCTCTCCCTTCCCCTCAAAAAAAAAAAAGCAAGCCACGCGGTGCCACACGCAAACGCTTCCACGGCAGTAAATCTCCCAAAGTCCGGAGGGGCGTGCCCCTTGCAGGCTCCCACGCAACGAGAGGCGAGCACACCCCCGGCCGAAATTAGTGACAGCCTCTCAACCGGAGAGGGGTGGCATTCAGAACTACGCTAAGCTGGTCGGCTCACCGCACGAGGGCACCAATGCCGGATTGCGCTTGTCCACCAGAGGGCGGGCCGCGGCACTCCGCACCGCGGTCCTTTTTAGGTGTACAGGTGAGGTAGCCTGCACCGTGGAAAAGCTGCTGCGCTCCTGGGAACATGGCCCAACGGACTTGCCGCGTACCACGGCGCCCCCAGGCAGAAATGGTGGCTCGAACCTCGACCGCGGGCACGACTGCACTCTTGCTCGCGGGTTAGCGGCGTCAGATATCATTTTGCGGGTGCTGTTGCCTGCCCGCCTGGTGGCCTCATCGGAATCTCTCGCACCACCCAAAGACGGTACCTCTGTCCGTGGCACGGGCTTCACACCTACCACTTCACGAACGCTCTCCGGCGTGGGGCGAGGGTGCCTGTCGTCGACTTTCACAAAATGACGCCAGTTATCTAGTTTACTGACTTCGTTCACCTGACCCGTTGGACTATTCGGTGTGCGATCGACACCGACGCCATCAGTCAATTTCTCCTCCCCGGGCTTGCTGGAGACTCCACTGACGCTCCACAAAGCATCCGGCTGGGATACTTTTGGTGAGGTTGGCTTGATGGCTACTTGCCGATGCGGGGCCACACGGGATCCTGCAGACACAAGGGAGCGCTTGATCCGGACGCATTCAGCTGTGCAATCCGGATCGCCTGAGCGGCACATCCCTGGCAGCTCACTATTACTACTACTACTGATATTGACGATGGTTTTGTTGCTCGTCCCGAGTACGACTGCTGAACCTGACGAGCGAATGTTGCCGTCCTGGAGCCCTCCGCCTCCACAGTGTTCGCTATTCAGAATATTTGCCTTCTGGCGCTGCTCTACTTCGGCACCCGCTTTTCCCTGACCTGGATGAGACGGCGACGCGTAGACCACGGCGTTGGTCCTGCGCCCGTATTTCCTCGTCGTCGACTCACCTACACAGCGCGCCCCAGCGGCGGCGACACTGCTGTTTCGCGCTGGTGGCGGCATGGAAAGTGCCGATGTCCGCTTGGATTTACAGCGCTGGGGCTGCAAGGGGCACGCGACGGATGGCCGCGTGCGCGACTTCGCCGATTCTGTGGCAGCGCCGCTATCAGCTGCTGAGGCCGTAAGAAGGGTGCTTTCGACATCGACTGTCCACCTTGAGCCCTTTTTGTAGGGGCAAGGCGCAGCCCGGGCTGGGGCACCAGGCGCGTCGTATGGTGTTGGAGTAGCGAGGAACGAGATCTCGCGTGACCCCAGCGAGGGGTTCGACGCCACTGAGCTCTCCCCAGGCACGATTGTAGCTACGGATTCTTGAATAGGAACACTAGGAGCGAGGGCTGAGTTTCACATGGTGGTGCAGTTGCACAATGCCTTGTCTTTCTTCGGCCCATTTGCGGTGCCAGCGTCACTGCTCGGCGGTACTGCCACCGCTCGAACCGTTGCCTTCGCTGATGCTGAGCTACCGTTGTTACCTTGGGCGTCGTTGCTGCAGCGCTCACGTTCGACAGGGACTGCAGGTGAGGCTGGTGAGCTGGGGCCGGTCCTCTTGCTCACGGTGCTCTTCTCAGCTGGAACGACTGGAGCCCTTTTACTTGCTCCTGTGATTGTTGGAGCACGCTTGCCTGGTGGCCGCGTTGGCAATGCGTCGAGAGTCACCTTGGGCGATGCCTTGGAGCTTCCCAGCTGCCCCCCCTGGTCGCTGATGACCAGTTCGGAATGGCGCACGTGCGATTCGTTGTCGATTAGTACATAGCCATCGCTACCGGCAGCCAAACGGTCCAACTGCAGCGACGAAGGCAACAGGGGCTTCGCTGGCTGTCCGTTCGCTTTGCCCTGCGACAGGGACAAGCTAAAACTTCCCGCGGCAAGCCGCGCTTCCCTCAGAGAAAAATCTTCACGTTCGGAGAATTCCATGGGATCTTCCCCATTGTCATCGAGACCCTGCGACACGTTTCCATCGGTGTGGATATCGTTCTCATCGCCGTGGCTTGCAGGCGCGATTCCACCTCTGGGTAGCACCGGTGGCATGCGGCGCAACCCGCTCTCGCCGGCTGGATGAGGCCCCCGTGCCACCAGTTCTGGGGCTGGTTCCACTTCTTTCTTGGGGCTCTGCAGTTCTACCTGAGACACGTGCAGAAGGCTCTGTACGGACTTTTTGTTTTCCTCTTCGTCGTCCGTGAGTGCGGGTGCGGGAATCGCGACACGCGGCCGCTGCTTCCTCTGTGCTGCAGCAATCGCATTCCCACCATCTGCATTGATTTCCAGCGCCACTTTCGGCGCCCCGAGCTGCTGCGGGGGAGGGAAAGACCCTGCTACAGTGGATCGCTGCGGTTGGTGTTGCTGCTGCTCCAGCTTCTTTGACGCTTGAGCCACGGGAATACCCCTGGGCTTTTCCGCACCTGGCTGGGGCTCTTTCGCATCGCCTCGGCCTCTCCCTTTGTCATCCAACACGGGGCTGTCTTGCAGGTGCTGGCAGAGGGGGACTGCTGGGGTCTTTTTACTCGTAGGCTTCGGCTTCTCGACCTCCACCGCAACCTGGGTATCCTCAGCTTCCCATTCCAGCAGGCGGTCGGGAGAGTAGTTCCGCCGCTCGATCGTTTGCTTCAGTAGAGAGATGAGGTACTCGTAATCTGGATCGTCCTCATATTTCAGCGACTGCAGGTGCTCCAAGAAAGGAGTCATCTCGCGGGGCATGCCGCTGAGGAGCTCTGTGCCGATCGACACTTCCTTGCACTTGCCGATCTCTTCCTTGTCCTTGAACCGGCGCCACGGGAGGGTGCCGGTGGCGAACTCGCGGAGCATGAAGAGTAAACTCCACAGGTCGTCTACGGGCCCCAGCTCCTTGTGGTGATGAGATGCCACCGACGCGTACCGACTAGTTCCGCGGAAACCTGCCGTGTCTCGGGCTGGCCGCCGAGTACCATTCGAGCGAACATGCCTGCGTGCGAGACCGAAGTCAATGAGGTAGCACGTTCGTCGCTCCTGCACCGAGCCAGTACCGATCACGAAATTGGATGGCTTAATGTCTCGGTGAACGATGCCGCGCTTATGCACATTGCGGATCGCTTTCAGACATGATATACCTAGCACGAGTACCGTGTACATGTGAAAGCAGCCCCCCGGGGTCTGTCGCCGCAGCTCTGCAAGGTTTTCGCCGAGCTTCTCCATAACCAGGTAGTTGCATCCATTGATGCTGCTGCTGCTGATGTACCTCACCACCTGAGGGCAGCCGCGAAGCTTTCGGAGGGCCACTGCCTCCAGGCGAAGCACGTTCTTGTTCTCCTGCTCGACCTTGATGCACACCAGACTGGGTATGCCTTCCGCATCACGATTGCGGCGCCGCCCGGTGCCACCACTCTTCGGCTGGCCATTGTGTCGGCTCGCATCCTCGCCGTCGGAAAGTCTATCGTTGTCAGGCGCGCTGGCGTTGTGCTCGCTTCCCTCCGGGGTGTCACGCGATGCTTCGATGGCAGAGAACGTCTCGCCGAAAGATCCAGCTCCGATGCGGCTTGTGATGAGCCAACCATCCAGTTTCATGCCTACTTTCACATTTGTCTGCGCAACTTTTGGCCCCTGAGGCGGCGTGGCTGCCGGCGCTTTTTCCTTTCGGTTGCGTGCATCGGAGTTGCCGTCGCCGTCTCCAAGTACACGCGGTGAGACGTCCCCCTTTCTCGATTTCTGGCCTGGGCCGCCTGGACCAGCAGTCGGCATGCCGCCCTCCTCTCGACCCACCACATCCGCCCCACCTGCGCGCCGGTGCTCGACATGCATTGGTGATGTGTCGTTATCCATGCTGATGGGCGCGGTCGTGGCGCGAGAGCTGAGGAAGGATCGGTGCTGATGCGAGAGAAGTGAGTAACGGTGGGTATGGGCGATGAAAGCAGTTGTGTGCAGCGGCGCGCGCTGGCTTCGAGGAGCGAGAGCCGACGCTCAGCCCCGTACCCTTTCTTTCACCCCTCCGTTACCACGACAACGCCGTGGACGTTCGGCTCAGGAAGGCGACGGACTCACCGCCCCCCTGCTCACTCAGCGTGCAGGTCCCGAGCCCAACGGATTCGTCGGGTCACCTGGGTAGGTAATGCCGATGCGTTGGCGTGGAAGCACAAACGCTTGATGGTAGTTGAGAGAGCGGACGCGGAAAAGGCCGTGGCTGTAGGCCAATGGAATGACGAATTGAAGAGACGTGTGCGGGTGGTGGGTAGTGGGTGGTACTAGGGAGGGGGGCCGTGGGCTGAGACGGTGGGGGTGGTCGTGCACGGTAGACGCTACGTGACTAGTCACCGCTTGCTTACGTGGTGCAGCCGGTGGGAATAGAAGTGGCTCCTCCCCCCCTCCCCCCATCGCAGCAGTCTGTCACGCCGCCCACCCACACGCTTACACACACGCACTCCTGTCCGAGCGTGGGCGGACGCACCGAGTGGGCCGATAACGCGAGGGAGTGACGGTATTGCCATGGCGCGCGTGCACATAGCAATGCCTGGCGGCGTTCAAGGGCAGGAAAAAGCAGCGGGGCCTTGTCGCGGTGCCACCGGCGCTTCACCCCCGACGCAGCCACCTCCAGTTCGTCGTCATGCGGGCAGACCTACGCTCAGAGCAGCCTACTGATGGTGCCGCCCAAGCCGCAAACCCACCCGTGTGCCTTCTCAGCTCCCCCCACCGTCACTATCTCCCCCCCCCCCGACGTTCTCACTTCCCACTGCATGGCGCTACACATGCGAATGACTACACGACATGTAAGAAAAGGGCTGGAGGAAGGGCACAATACCTGTCTCTTTCTCACTCTTTCTCTACCGGCTCTATTCCATCTACTCCAGCCCAGTGCCGTCTGCTCCAGTGCTGCCTGTATTCCCACGCCTTTTCATCAAACACGGTTCACAGACATTCACCACGAAAAAATGACTCAAAAATTTCACACAACGTATCGCACCGTACGGGGAAGGGAGGGGTAGTAGAGGGAAGGAAGGGGGAGAGTAGGGATTGGGCGACTAGCGATGGCTGGAAGTATATGCGGATTTTGCCAGGCTGCTTGACAGTCCCTTCGGCTTGTTCGTGATGGTGCTGCGAATCTGACTCTGCGCCAGCGACGTCTGCGACGCAGCATCTGACCGTTTGGCAAGCCGCGCCACTCGCTGCTCCCGCTGTGGAACTTTGATGATGGTTTCGCCATCCACGTATTTTCTCATTTTGGCTTCAATGCTCGAGTCCTGCCCGGGTTCCGGTGCCTCCTCCTGGGCCAGCTGAAGCAGCAGCTTCATGCCCCCAGAGAGTACTGCGAGATTGTCGATCCCCTTCTCGAACAATCGACACGCCACCTTGTCACCGATGACCTCTTCCTCAGCGTAGTCGTACAGAACGACAAGGGTGTCGCTCTTGTTTTTCACGGCATAGATCGCCGGAGTAAACGGATGAAGAGAGTGAGAAAGCCTCATTTTGTCGTAGTGGATCGCCCCGTGGAGGTGGCACGCGTCGTAGTCCTCTTTCTGCCGCACGTCCACGAGAAGCAGCGTCACGGGGGGTGGCGCCATTCCCCCAACGCCGCCGTGGTACGCATCCATCGGATGCAGGTACTGCGAGCTGCTCTCCACATTGCTGTGTGGTGGGCTTCTTTGGGTGGGAGCCTGGGGACCGCGCTGTGACTCGAGTGCTTCCGCACGGCCGCCCTTTGCGCTGGAGCCACATTGCCCGCCTTCCCGCGTGGAGGGCCCCACCGTCGGGGCCGTGTGGTCCAGCGACGCAGATGCCTCTTCCCGAGCCTCACCCTCCCGCTGTGCCAGATGCTGCTCCCGCTTTAGCCTTTGAAATGTAATATACGTCTGCACGGTCGCCGGTCGCACCCGTCGGAAGTTTTCACCAATCTTGTTCTTATCTGCACGGCTTGCTTCTTTCATGAAGTCCACGAGCTCTGCCGTCAGGCCCGTGTCTACGACGGGCTGGACATGGGTGTATCGCTTGTCGGTGCCGGGACGGCGCTGCAGCACATCTGGATCTCCCAGAGGTGCTTTGTACGCCATGTGACCGTGACTCGTTCTACCCCCCTCCCCCACCCCACCCTCACCGATTGGTGCCTATGCACTGGTGCAAGGAGGACTTGTGGTGACCTTTTTTTTCTGGTGAGGCTGAGCGGCAGTTGCTGACGCACCGCTTCGTCTCTTCGCTACTCCGGGGGGGGGGGGGGGGGGG
>PGOM01000039.1:71290-84429 GCA_002921335.1 Paratrypanosoma confusum | reverse complement strand
CCCCCCCCCCCATGCCCCTCCTCCTCATGCCTCCCTCTCTCGTCTCAGCCTCCATTGTCCCCATCAGTAGCCACTCGCCACCTTCCTGACGACTACCCTTCAATGTCACTCCCTCTCCATCTTGCCACTTTGGGCAAGCACGTCCTCGAGGAAGTTCTGGTTCTTGTGGGGCCGTGTGGTGGTGACGATCGCGCTTCGCTTGTGAAGAAGTATGATTTCAGGCATCCACTCCCGCCGTCTCGGCGCACGTGGTGAAGAAAAAGGGAAGGGGATGTGGAGCGGTGGCGGTCACGGTCACATTCTCGTTTATGACTTGCTTAGCGCTATGCGTCCCCCGAGGCGTATGTGCGGACGCGTGCCAAAAAGTAGTGGGGAGTGGTGAAAAAGGTGGTGTTCTAACGCGGCGCCAGCACCTCCCGCCCTGCTTCGCGCTCCCAAGTGGTACGGTGTAATCAGTAGGGCGGGGCACGATCGGCTTGCTGCGACGTCAAGTGACAAGTTGGGCTGCACCTCACGCCGTCTCTTCGCAAAGTGGTGCCGCTGCTGGGGCGCCTACTGTCCTGCAACCGTGCTACGAGCCGTACGCGAGTGCGCCAGCTCAAGAATTCTGCTCTGCACTGCATGCCGACCTAGAGAGGGAGGCAGGGTTGGGCGGCATCCAGTCGCACCGCACTTGCGCACATTCGCTCGTCGCGCAGACGGTGTGTCTCCACGTAGCAAAAAGCCCACTACAGCGTCTCGGGGGTGGTTGGGCTGCGGTGGGGAACACGGGTCCAGTGTAGTGGTGCGTGTCTGTGGGTACATCGAGGGTGTGTACAGGGGAACGAGGAGGAGGGGGGTGGGAGAAGAAGGTGAGGGAATCGTCCCACCGCACCGCGCGGAGCGACACGTCGCTCCCTTCGTCGTCATCGCCCCTGTGGAAGTGCTGCCGCCGCCATGTACGACATCACGCGGCGCGCGACGTCGGCGCTGTCGGTTATCATGGTGACGTTCCTCGTAGCCGCCGCATTAGTGGCCGGGACGACCGTCGTGCGAGACATGATCCGCGAAATGGCCTACAGCTCCCTCCGGGACCGGCACCTTTATGTACCTGCGGAATACCGCAACGCCTACCGGTCCACCTCCGCTTTTCCGGTGACAGACATGATGTGGGAGGTCGCGTTCATCCCGCCGGAGGCGATAAGCAGTCGATTGCCGGTACTCCACACCATCGCCGCGAAGATGGGGCCGCCGTTTCGCGTGAAGCTAACCTCGTCCAATATTGTGGTTGACCGCGTAGTGATGTACGTCACTGCCAAAGGTAACTTCGCACCTCTGTGGGACTGGAACACAAAGATCATCTACGTGGCTTTCGTCATTTCGTATGCCTCGATGGCCTACAGCCACAACGAAATCGTGATCTATGACCGCATTCTTCGCAGTCGGGCGGAGGCGGAGGAGTTTTCCATAACTGAAGCCGCGCGGTACCCAATGGATGACATCGGCGTGAACCAGATGGTTGCCCTGAACACCACCTCCGTTGACGGCAACGGGCAGTCAACGACCCTCGTTAACGGCGTCGCAGCGGTGCTCTTTGTGAAATATCAGGTCATGAGCTTCTCAGGGTACGCGCCAGTGCATACCAGCGTGCAAAACGGACAGATGGCATTCTTCCTGCCCTGCTACTCCCCGGAAGATAACCTCGAGTAGCAGGCGCAGCGGAAGTCAATCGACTGCTCAACGGGAGAGGGCGGACTAGCGATTCTACCGGAGAGACATGCCTCTGTACTCGGCGCCGCCTCGCTACCACCTTTTCTCCCACCTCCACCTTCCTCCCCACACTCATTTACTGGAATGCGATTCCTCTATACCCCTGCGGAAGCGTCTGTATCTGTAAAGTGGCGTGGCTCGTGTCGGAAGGGGGGGGGGGAGAAGTGTATCTGTATGAGAGTGTACGTTTGAATGCAGGTCCCTGCCGCTGAAGGGGTTTAATGGTATGTCGCGCGGGTGGAATTCAGCACTTTCGCGGGCGGCAGCAGCTTCACCGCGCATGCGCCATCATCCAGAACGGTCGGTAGAATGGGACGGCCACCCGTTACACCCGGCACACGCACCACCACGCGGACCCCATTGCTCCGCAATGAATTTGGAATGCGTTGCGGCCAACCACATGGGCACCTTGCTGGCTTGCCCAAGCTTGCCCCTCACAGCCTTGCGGTTCTGGTCTCTGGAGGTAGTGGGCGGAGGGACTCGGATGAAAGCAAGGGGCTGCGGCACCGCAGTACAGTGACACGTAGACGTACCGAGGCCGTTGCGTGGGTGACGCCAACCGCGCCGCTATCCCAGCCGCACATTTCGCCCGCTCCAGTGCTGCCCCATTGCCGCCGCCAGGGACCTCCAATACTGCAGGCGGTGCGTGCGCGAGGCGATGGCCCAGAGTAGCGGGAAGGGGATGATGGGCACCGCCTCCGTCCCGTTCGTTCCAGCGAACAAGGAGCTGTACGAACGGAGCAATAAGCCCTTCATGACCATTGCGATGGGGATCAAGCCGACCCGCAATGCGATGCTGTGCTGGCGTGACCAGGTGCGCAAGGAGCAACAAATTAAGGAAACATGGCGGCGATCATTCGACCCGACTGCCAGGGAGCGGGTGCGGGAAACAGCGTTCCGCGTGGTCGCGCGGGACTGCGCACGCAAGGCAGAATATCTCTCGACGTCGGAAATGAAACAGTACCGCCGTGACACCGGAGAGGTCAGCAACCAGTGGTGCGAGGAGGCTGCGGATGACTTGCGCGCCGGGCTGGCACCCGGCTGCAGCAAGCCGGGGAGCCATTGTGAGGCTGGTAGTATCAGTGGCAAGGCGGCAGCCGGAAGCCTCACTGCTCGCGGTGGCTCCTCCGACCTGTTCTACGAGCAGCTGGCTGCTCGGGTAAGTGCCATGGCTCCGTCGCAGCCTCCGCTGCGGGGAGGGAAACCTGCCGCGAGTGCGTCGAATAGGTCCGCGGCAACACCGCTGCCACGGCTGCCGTTCGCTGCGTTGGATGTGGACTCTGCGAAACATCAGGCGGAGGCCTCTGAGGCCGGAGAAGAGTGCTGCAACCCACGCCAGAAGTACCTCCGCGCCCGCAGTAAGTACAGTCCTCAGGAAAAGCTGTCCATGCCCAATACAACATATGCTAGGATAGGCTGGGCGTGGCTGTCGCCTGCTGGGTCTACGCGCGCCGACGGCGGCGGCAGCATTGGCACCCTGCCGCCGACGGAGAGGAGGGTGCAGGCCGCCAGACCCGCCCGCCGCTTCAAGCGCCACGACGACGAGGAGCATGCTCGGCTCCTCGGATACGATTTCAATGAGAAGTAGCTGTGCCACCCGCCCCCGTTTGTGTGACTCCGCGCCGCTACGTGCCCGGCTGCGCCATGTATCTGAGTCGCATGCTCACCCCAGCGGGTCAACCGCTACCTATCTACCTACCTAACCCCCCCCACTCGCCCTCCCTCACCACTTCCGAGTGCCCACCTACACGGTCTCCGGCGGCTGCTGACGCGGTGTCGGGCCTTTCCCCAGGTCAATTTGTCTCCGCGATGTATACACTCGTCATGTTCAGATGGCGCACAACCGACCTGACACTTCTTCAACGAACGGGAAGTACGCATGCCTGTTCTCGAGCGGATGGTCTGGTGGCAGCCATTTCTGCAAGACCTTTAGGCAGATAAGGGGGGCAGGTTGTGTTGTTGGCGCGTGTCTCGCGCATGCTGCGGCTGCTGTGCACGAGCACCATTGCTGCCTCACTTCGCATGTTTATCTAGGCGCTCACAGTAAAGGTTAGAGGGGAGGGAAGGGGGCGATTTTAGGAAGAGGGATCGCGGGCATCGACCAAGTGGAAAAAATAGTCTCGCTAGATGAGCCGCCAGAAGCAGATGTTTTCAGGCGAGGGGGGGTTTCAGACGCGCAGTATGCCGTACCAGGAGCCCCCGCCGTTCAGCTCCAATACAGACATCGGATATCCTCCGCTCGGCGGCTCCGCGCGCTCAGCGAACCGTGGCCCAGCCACCATGCCGCCGGCGTTCACGCGAGCTAGCGAGACGCTCGTCCCCAAGAAAGTCATGGACCCCGCTATGCGCCGCGCGTGGGGCTTCAATGCGACGCCTCGCTCAAGCACCCCGGGGAACTCCCTGATGCCGGAAGATCCATCGAGTGGCGTTAATAGAAGCAGCGCCACTGGCGCTGTTCCACCAGGTGATGTCCCTTTCTACTGGGGTGAACAATCACTGCGGCCCCCTGTCAATGGCACTTCAGTCGGTTGGGACCTCGCCGGAGGTGGTGATCGGTCTGCTGACTGGTTCAGTGACCCCCGGGACACCTCACGGGAACGTAGGCGCCTTGAGAAGAAGGCGAAACGGCGCGCGAAGAAACAGCTGGCATCTGCGCAAGAGGGCGAGGCCCCCCCTACGCCACCCTTGGCGGCACGGAGGATGCTGGGCTGGGCCGATGGAGGAGCGGGAGAGCTAGACGCCCCACTATCAGGGAGATCCGCTGTGCTTGCGTCTGAGCTGCCATACGACTACGACTCTGCTGCACGCGTCGATGCGGTGGCGGCATTTAGGTTCACAGACGTCAATCGAAATGCGGGCGGCAATGACGGCGAGCGTCACTGGAGGAGTTCAAACGACCCGATCGATGATGGCCAGGTCTCCTCCACCACTGGCGCGACCGCCGCGCCTTCGCGCGATGAAATGGCCACTCTGTCCACGGGAAACAAGTGGCCCACGTCGGAAGACCCGATGGGCGCTGTGTACCGCCAACCGGCGCCCCGCACCGAGGCTGCCGCTCTGGGCACCCCACCAGCACACACAAGTCCCCTCCGGCGCCTCCCGTCTGGCGCCTCACCTCCCAGCGTGGCAGGCACTCCCTCGGCGAACATGCCGATGCAACAGCAGCAGCGTAGTCCGGCCCGGGTAGTGCTATCGACCCCACCGCGCGTCAGGTCTTACGCACCGCTCGATGACGCGTCACCGCAAACTGCGCAGAATATCGCGATTGTAGCGGCCAATGGGGTCGACGGGGGGCGTCCGTGGCGAGCGAATATACCCATCCCAGAGCGAGCTGGGGTATCGGTAAACCACCAGCGCTATCCCTCGGCCATGTCAGAGGAACTTCCCACTGGTCGAAAGGCCACGACGTCCCACCACCCGCGACAAGCCAGCGCTCTCTCGTCGCTTAGTGGATACAATGTAGGCGACTCCATAGTTATTGGTGGACCTGCGGCGGCGGACTTCAGTCGGGCCACCATGCAGAGCACGGTCTCCTTCGAAATCCCCAGCGAGGCACCGGCCGCCGAGAGGCTGCTGTACGCGATGCTCGAGCAGTCACCGAGCATTCCTGCAGGCCGCAGTGCCCCAGGTCAGCCTGTCACCCCGCGGTCACCGGGTGGGTTGTCCCTTGCAGCCGCGGCTGCTGTGGCGCAAAGCCCGTCGGCCCGATCCATAGGCCCTGGCGCAGGTGTTCCTGTGCCAGGTGGGCCGAGGCCCGGGTTGGGCCTTTCGTCGCAGCAACAGCTGCTAGTAAAAAGTGTACTGCGAGACAAGGACCGTGAGATCTTGTCGTTGCGCGGCTCGCTGGCGCTGGCGTATCGCTGCAGCGCATACGCGATCCATCGGCACAGTGGAAAGCGAGCACCGTCGTCGCCCAATTCGCTGTCAATGATGGAGAGCCGGTTCCTGGCTGCCGCCGCGCGGTCAGTCGTTGAAACTGACCCGGAGAAGCCCCTGCTGCTCGTGGATCGGCCTCCCCCGCATATTCAGGGGCTCCCCAGTGTGCCGATGCCCCTGGGCATCACATACTCGGTCGGGCAGGTATCCGGCATCCTCTCCATCCTCAACGTTGACGACATGTTTCACCGAAAAAAGCCAACGCGAATCTTTTTGCGCTCGTGGAAGCCACGTTTTGTTGTCGCTGATGATCGCGGCATCGCCATCTACCCAAGTGAGGAAGATTTCAAGCAGCACTCGTTCCAGCGGGCGCTCGTCGTTGCCCCGTACGCCGACCTTGAGTACTTCGTGCCTTCATTTCGCCAAATGGCATCCGTGGAAGGGGACGATCTGCTAGACTACACTCGGGGTGAAGACGTGGGAAGCAGCGACCGCCGCCGATCTCCTGCAAACCGAGAGTCCACCCGCCGCGACAGGAACCACCGCGATGGCGACGGTAGCGCGGGGGATGGGCGTAGGCGTCGTGCGGAGTCGAAGTCTGGCCTCGCTGGGCTATTCTCGCGTCTAAGGCCGTCCTCCGGCCGGTCGCGGTCAGGATCAGCCGACAGCTCGTGGAGTCACGCGAGCGGCAGCGACGACGCGGGCTGGTCTCCGCGCCGCAGCCGCTCCGCAAACGATGGCGTGTCGGGGGGGGCGCGCCGAATGCGAGCGAGCCGGGCGACGAAGGACCTGCATGCGGAGCTGATGGCACGCATCGCACTGCAGTACGCCAACGACACGCAGTTCACGTACTTCGGGTTCATCGCCAAGCAGCCTGGTAGTGTCCTAAACGAGAGCAAGCCAGCGAATCCCCCCCTCATCTTTAGAACGGAAAGCTGGCAGCAGCATACCGAATGGGTGCACTTCCTAGCGCAGTGCTTCAACAAGCGGCTGTACCGCCAGATGTTCCCCAATGCCTCCACGGAAACGCTTATTGGGATGAACGATAAGGAGGTCCAGACAGAGCATGTGGAAGTGACCTACGCGAGTGAGCGTCGCGGTGCGGAGGCGGGGGACGAGGTGGTTTCGTTGCGCAGTGACGGTAGCAACGCTACGGCAGCAGGTGTGGCTGACGAAAGCGATGCCGGAGGCGTGTTCAACAAGGGCATCCAGACGGAGGTGACGACGCTGTGGGAGGCAAAGGAGTCGGTCCAAGACAGCGGCGCAGCCTGGTCGATGGGCGGCGGTTGTGGCAGGAACAGCGGAGAGATTCCCGTCGAGGTGCATCGCCACGAGGAGCTGCTTGTCGCGGAGGAAGGCTCCCCGCTGCCGCCAGGGGCGACACCGCCAGCCGGGGGGATCATTCAGGAAGACATCGACGGTGCCGCGGGAGACGCCGCGGGCGTCGGTGCTCTGCAGCCAACATCGCGCCAGCTGCTCCTAGCTGACACTGCGGTGTCCTCGGCCCATGCTGGAGTCAGCGACGGGGGGTGCTCAACCGATAATTTCCACGACATGGCGAACGCGGGCTCATCGTCTATGGAAATGGAAGCCACCTCTCTCGTCGAGCCAGGGAAGACGACCGAGGCAACAGGGGAAGATGGCTTGGCTTGGCACGAGCTGGTCCGTGAGTTACGCGAAACTCTCGAGCGAAAAAATACGGAGATAGAGCAGCTGCAGGAGTCCCTTCGACGGTGGCAGTCGCATGCCTCGCTCCTTGACCGGCACGTCCACGAACTGCGGGACGAAAAGGCGTTGGCTCTGGAACAGGCGGAGTTGGTAAAGGACGTGCTCAGCATCAGCCAGCAAGAAGTGCGTCGCCTCCGCGGCGCAGTGGATGCCACACCGGCCGAAGCTCTGGGCAACCATCCTGAGCAGCCAGACGCCGCCAAAGCAACAGGTAACGACCCCACTGCGCACGGCATCGTCAGCAGCGGTGGCAGCCGCCCAGCTGGTGCCGCTACGTTCCCGCCAGAAGAGAAAGATAAAGCAGTGCAGAACGAGGAGGAGCTGAGGCGCCTGCGCGATGTGGTCGTGGAGCTTGCACGTGACCGACAGCTTCTGGAGGCCGAGCTTCTGGCCGTGCGTGACGGGTCGACCGAGGGACTCAAGGCGCTTGCGCGCCAGGCCCTCGCGGACATCGATGTGCTTCACGGTGCCTACACTGCGCAGGAGTACTTGGACTCGATTCTTGAGGTGCACAAGCTGCGGGGCTACCGTAAGGCCAGGGTCAGCAGCACGCCACGAGGCGTGGAGCATGAATATGGAATGGTGAAGACCCCTCTGCGGGACCCGCAGTTACGCAGCAGCGCCGCCCCGCACGACGACTGCGCCGATCTGGAGCTAGAAAAAGTGCTCCCACCACCCATGGCTCTGCCGGTGCACTCCGTCATCGCTGGGTCTGATTCGCCGTCCAGGACGCCCCCACGAGCTCCGCCAGACGGCGCTACGCGCAAATACCAGTCCCCATTACTGGTAGCTGGGACTGCGTCAGTCCAGCGGGGTGGCGGGCCCGCGGCGGGTGATTTCGTGGCGTCTACCGCCGTCCCAGCTGACCGCACCGCCGCCGATTATGAACCTGCCGCTGGGAGACGTGGTAGGACTGGCGCTGGCGAGCGTAGTGACAAGGCCTTTGCCATGCTACTTCTGACGCACGCGGATGGTGAAGTTATTGACGGCTGCCTCACCGTAGACGAGGAGGAGGCACGGCTGCTGAGCAGCGGTCCAGTAGCCACGCAGCGCGGCCGCCAGTGGTCGGTGCTCCATCACGACACCGCCGCACTGTTCGTTTTAACCCTCAGCCTCACCGCTGGGGCCCTCGAGGCGGCAGAGGCAGCCGGTGCCGCGGGGCCGCCCAGCGAAATCGGCCGGAGCAACACCACGGCTCCGCACCCCCCGCGAAGCGACGGGGAGCGGAACCAGAGAGGCAGCCCCGGGCGCCCGGTACCCACTGGTCCGCACCGTGTGTCCCGCGGCGGCGCGGGGGCGCCTGGCAGAAGCCCGCACGTTCCCCTTGACAGCCCCGCCAGCTCAGGCGGAAGCGCAGTGCGCGGTGGACCGAAACGAGATACCGCGCCCCGTGTGCGCCGGCGACGCACCACCGAGGAAACGTTCAGCTCCAAGGAGAAACGCAGGCAGACGGAGCCGACGCGAGGCAATCAAGGGCGGCGCTACACCAGCACCCCAAGTCTCAGCAGCATGCGTCGCCCCACGGCCGAGGCATCGACGAGAGCAGCTGCAGGGTCCAACAGCTCCACGGCGCGCACCCTGCCCCCGCACTTCGGGGCCTCAGCCCTATTCCAGGATATGGGCACAGCCGAAGCACCGTCTCCGAGCTACGGCCCCAAAATGGTCGCCCTGTCGTCGCCCGTGTCGCCGACGCTAGCCGTGGCAGGTCGTGTCATCGCCCCCGTCAGCCAGCCCACGAGGGCCTCCAAGTCGCAGCAGCAGTCGTAGATCCACCCCGTGCGACGATCTCAGTCCCCGTCGGTACAAACTTCCCCTTCTCTCTCCCTACCCCCCACCCCCCTGCCCCCACCGATCACTTTCCTACCTGCCCCACTCCAAGGTCCATCCCAGGCCAATCTCCTCAGTCCACATGCACCCTATGACATAATCCGACCGGCCAGAAGCCGCTCGTCATCGCGTTAGGGAATGGGACCAGGCGTTATGAGCCTGGCTAGACGGGGATGAGGACGGTTTCAAAACGGGAATCGCTCCGACCTGCCTCTGTTCTTGCTCAGGGAGGGGCAAGGGCGTGATATTGGCCGCGCTCGCGTCCGCCATTCCACCCTCCCTCCCCCTTTCACGCGCTTGCCCCTACCGGTGCGATGTCCGTCACACGCCTACATGATCGCCTGGGTGCGACTACCGCCTGCTCGCTTGCGGTGCCCTCCTCATGGCGACCGTCACACAGATTTCAAACGGCCCCTCCGCCTCACAGATTCTCGTGCCGTAGAGGTGGTGGAAAGGATTGACTAGCCATCGCCTTGTCACCCACCACTAATGGGCTTGCCGTCGTAATCGACCCCGAACCTTAAGCAGAAGATCCAATAGGCACCCTGCATCTCTGAATTGGAGTAGGAACGGCGGAGATCGTTGACGCGATGAGTGAGGTGGACGATCGCGGCATGGCGTGCGTGTCGGCCATCGACGAGCTGTGCTTCACCGTCGAGAACAACGGTCCCATTCCGGTTGTGTACAAAGTGATGGCGAAGCGACCTGCGTGGTATTGGATGCAGTGCGGACACGGAAAGATCGAGCCGTTCAGCTCAGTGACGGTCGTGGCTCGCGCTAGGCCACCGGCGGAGCTGCTGGTGGAAGAGCAGAAGTGGGCACTCCAGTGCCGTGAACTATGCCGGAGGCATGAAGAGGAGCAAAGGAAGGTATTGGAGCTGGCTGCTGGTGGCCGCGACAAGCAAGAGCGGGCTTCCATGGATCTGTCACGCGCCTCGGTACTGGACGTACCAAAGTTGCCGCGCTCACCACTTCCCCCATCGTTCTCTGCAAGCGAATCATCGGTGCTGGTCGACTTCCTTCGGGTTATCATCCGCCGCTGTGGTGCGATACCGAGCTGCAACGGCGACGGCAGCAGCAGCAGCTCACCTACGGCAGTGGGCTCCGGAGCGCTGGACGATGAGGAGCTATTTCAGGCGACACGCGTAGCGTTGTATCGTCAGCCGTCGACATCGTCATCCTTTACATCGTGTTACTCCGCCGTGATGCCGGCTCGAAGCGAGTCGCCCTCGACGACCGGGCCTGCAACGAGCGTCTCTTTTGTCGAGATGTGGTCCACCGCGACCACTGGCACCGCCCACGTCATTCCCGTTACCGTAACGTTCCTCTCGCTAAAAGAATTCACATTGAAGCAGTCGCGCCTGCTGGAGGCACAGGTGCGGCGACTGCAGCACGAGAGACTGACGCTCCAAATGGAACGCCGAAAACTTCGCAACGACTTGGCCGAGGGTGTTCGTGGGCTGCGTCATGCGGCGCAGAAGGTGTTGCACATCGGCTGGCATGCCAATGACGTCCTCGGGGAGCGCAGCCGCCACTGGCGAGCCATCGCGCGAGCCGTCAAGGGCGTGCAGCAGTCGAACCGAGACTGCCATTCTCGCGTGCCAATCGTCAACGACGGAGCCACTCGCAGGGGTGCCAGCAGCGTCATGCGCATCCGTGTAGGCATCATACCCGCCATTAGCGTGGTCATCTTCACCTTTTTTGCAACGGCCGTGTGCTGAGCCTCGACCGCCTCCATCCCCCAGCCCCCATTTTAAGTGCTGCAGTCATCGGCGCTGGTCCACTCCGTACCCGCTTCCCTACTCCTGTGGATCTCGGCACCCTCGAATCACCCTTCGAAGCTTCTTCACCCCTCCCCTTCATCCCTTGTTCCCCTGCACCAAGTACACCTGTCCCACCACCCCTACCGGAGACTCACCGTCAAGAACCCGAGTAATCCTGCACGGCCTCCGCGGTGCGCTGAGGTCTAGCGTGGTGCGAAGGAAGCGTCTTCACCGTACACAGCCTCCACATCCTCAGCGCTTGCCCCAAAACTAGTCGATGACCGTGAGAAAAGCACCAATGCGGCCCATGCTCGCGCCCCTCTAAAATGCACACCTAAGCTGCTTCGTGGGGCAGCAAACATGGTGTAAGGGCGTGGCCTGGCCGGGGCTGCCGATGACTGCCCTGGATAATTCCCATATGGCTTGCTCACACCTCTCTCAATTTTTGTCATAGCCTAGCAAAACTTTGAACTTTCCCCACTCGCCGCCGTCTGCCGCGGTGCCAAGCCGCTACACTGATCTTAGAGGACGTCACGGCTGATCAGAACACCGCGCGAAAAGAGAACAATGAAGGCTCTGGTGGTTTTGGTGGTCCTGTTGGCGGCGACGCCGCTCTCCTCCGCCCTAAAAGTGGACAATGGCGTCGTCGTTGAGTTTCATGCTTTCAAGAAGAAGTACGGTAAAGTGTACAGCAGCCTTTCGCAGGAGCTACACGCCCTGCGCAATTTCGAGGACAACTTGTACGTTGCCAGGTACCTCGAAGCCTCAAACCCCCATGCGAAGTTTGGTGTGAATCAGTTCTCCGACCTCTCGCGCGATGAGTTCATGGCACAGTACACCGGCGGCTCCGCGTACTACGAAGCGGCTGTGAAGAAGAGGGTGAAGATGCTTCATAGCTCGAATCTGCGTGCCCGCCCCTTGTCGAAGGACTGGCGCGAGGAAAACGCAGTGACTCCCGTCAAGGACCAGGGCATTTGTGGCTCCTGCTGGGCTTTCTCAGCCATCGGCAACATCGAGAGCCAGTGGTTTCTCGCCGGAAACGCGCTGGTGAACCTTTCCGAGCAGCACCTGGTCTCTTGCGACGACAATGACAACGCCTGCAAAGGAGGCTCGATGGCGAACGCTTACGACTGGATTCTGGACAGCCACCACGGTACCGTATTCACCGATGCCAGTTACCCGTATACCTCTGGCGATGGTGACGTCGCGCAATGCGATGAGAGGGGACACACCACAGGCGCCAAAATCCGTGACTACGGCTACCTTCATCCGAACGAGGAGAAAATCGCTGACTGGCTCGCCTCCCATGGCCCTGTCGCCGTCGCTGTTGATGCCACCTCCTTCCAGACGTACAGCAGTGGGATCCTCACCGACTGCGTGTCCGACAAACTCAACCACGGCGTTCTCCTCGTCGGCTACGACGACAGCAGCGAGCCCCCGTACTGGATCATCAAGAACTCCTGGAGCACGATGTGGGGTGAAGACGGCTACATCCGCATCCGCAAGGGCACCAATGAGTGCCTTGTGAGGGACTACGCGCTGTCCAGCATTGCGGCAAGGAGTCTTTAAGCTCTACGGCCACTCCCGGTGGGGTGGAAAGCGGGTGGATGGTAGTCAAAAAGTACAAATTCTCCTTTGTATGCGTACGGCGCAGCGAACTGGTGGCGATGACAAGTGCTTCGCCCAGCGCGTGAACTAATACTTCGCCAGTTTCGCCTTTTTTTTCGTTTTGTTGCCCCCCTAGTCCATGGATCGACGGCGCCACCTTATGGAAAGGGTTTCGCAAGTGATCCCACTGCGCTTTCTGCTGCTAAAGGTGACGCAGGGGTGCGGAGAAAGTGTGCGTGGATAAGGAAAGGGGTGGATGCGTGCTGTGAGGATGAGAGGGAGGAAGGGGATGGGAGTAATTGTATCGGGAGCGGCGGTGGTGGTGAAATCCATCATTATGACCTGGTCTCCCGTAGCGTGTGCCGTGTGTCAGTACTCTGGATCGTTGGAGGTGGTCGTCATCCTACCGATGGCGCAGCGGTGGGGAAGTTCGCGAGGAGGAGGAGGGAGAAGGGGAAGGAGGGGCTGCGCCGCGGCGGCCGCGCTTCGACGCAGCGAGTGGAGGGGTGACCGCGACTCGCTGCCCTGGGCACTGCCGTCGCCGCTCCCATTCCGGTCACCTCGGCGGTGGTAGCGCTTCGCCCGAGC